>PVJI01004078.1:0-112894 GCA_004026765.1 Micronycteris hirsuta
ACATTGAAATTAAGAACAGTCTATCAATGGCCGTGGGGGAGTGGGGAGGGGACAATGGGGAGAGGCGTTTTCAGGAATCACTGTAGAGGACACATGGAGGGAGCTAAGGGGGAGGTGGGAGGCTGGTGGGGAGGTGGGGGAGGGGGGAGGGGAGGGAGAGGATGCAAATAACTGTAATTGAACAACAATAAAGTAATTAAAAAAAATTAAAAAAAAATAAAATACTGAATGCTAAAAAAAAAAGGGACTTATCTAAGAAATTGAAGATCAAAAACTATGAACAGTAAAGTGACAACAAACTCACAACTATGAACAGCTGAACCTAAAAAAAAAAAAAGAAAAAAAACAAAAACTAAGCAAACTAGAACATGAACAGAATCAGAGAAATGGAGATCACATGGAGGGTTATCAGCGGGGAAGGAGAGGATGGGGGAAAAGGTACAGGGAATAAGCAGCATAAATGGTAGGTAGGAAATAGACAGGGGGAAGTTAATAGTAGAATAGGAAATGTAGAAGCCAAAGAACTTATATGTAGGACCCATGGACATAAGCTAAAGGTGGGGGTGAATGCAGATGAGAGGTGGTGTGCAGGGCAGAGGGAGATAAAGGAGGGGAAAATGGGACAACTGTAATAGCATAATCAATAAAATATATTTAAAAAAATGACAACAGCCAAAACAACAATAGCCATGTGGTGTGAATGAATCAAAATTATACCTATTTTGAACCCTTTTCACGAAGATGGCGCCCAAAGCGAAACAAAAAGCCCCTACCCCTCCCGAAGTCGAAGCCAAGGCAAAGGCTCTGAAGGCAAAGAAAGCAGTGCTAAAAGGCGTCCACAGCCACAAAAAGAAGAAGATCCGCACATCACCCACCTTCAGGAGGCCTAAGACACTGCGGCTCCAAAGGCAGCCTAAGTATCCTTGGAAGAGCGCCCCCAGGAGAAACAAGCTTGACCACTATGCCATCATCAAGTTCCCCCTGACTACTGAGTCAGCCATGAAGAAGATAGAAGACAACAATACACTTGTGTTCATTGTGGATGTCAAGGCCAACAAGCACCGGATCAAACAGGCTGTGAAGAAGCTGTATGATATTGATGTGGCCAAGGTCAACACCCTGATCAGGTCTGATGGGGAGAAGAAGGCCTACGTTCGACTGGCTCCAGACTATGATGCTTTGGGTGTTGCCAACAAAATTGGGATCATCTAAACTGAGTCCAGCTGGCTAATTCTAAATATAAAAATTTTATACTAAAAAAAAAATTATACCTATTTCTTGGTCAGATTGGCAAAATCTATACATTTTGGTGTGCCACAGAATTTTATTAATTAGTTTATATATGCCACAAGATAAAAAAGTGTGAAAATCACTGTTACAGACATTAGAGATGATATATAATGAAAAGCCCCCGACACACAGTAAATGATCAATAAACGATAATTACCATTTTATCCTCTCTAAATTTTGAAGAGAAACTCCTTACGGGCTTACCTTCTTCATTTGTCTATACCATCCATATTATTGGATTTTCCTGTTCTGGTTTTAAAAAATAATCATATTTTTTTCCATTAGTAATTGCCTTCAGTAAGTGCCAGAGTGATACCATCTGTGGGAGCTAAAGCCAAGCTCTGCCTGAAGCCAGTCATTCCCTTTCCTCTTTGCCTCTTCCAGCTGGATTCTCCTTCCTGCTAACTTCTTCCCTAACCGCTCTCCCCCCACCCCCCACCCCCACTGGACCGCAAGCCCGGCTTTTCTATCCCTCAGGTCCTCAAGAACTTCAGGCCATTGTGAAGACTCAAGGTGAGAAAGTCACATCTTGTATAAAATGGTGGTCTGTGGGCCAAACCCAACCCACAGCCTGCAACTGTTTGGTCTGCACAGTGCACAGTAAAAAAATAAAAATACAAAGTTGAACCAATACGCAAAAACCAGGAGATTTCACACAAAACTATGTTTCAGGTTACTTTTGAAAAAAATCAGACAACGTGCCAATATCGGGGCTTTGTTTCTGCACAATTAATAGAGACTTGGATGTCCTACCCCAGCGTCTCCTTTGGTGTGTTCCAGGGCTGCCACCAAGGGAGAGGAGTGGCCAGTACGTGGCGCCACAGCAAAGACATTTTGTTTTTACGTCTCTTGTGTCCAGGCATCGCCCGTCCTCTCCCACTCTGACGCCCACTGTTGTTTCTCCCCTGGCGTGTATTGTCATTTCATACTATTCCAACTTTTTGTTTGTTTTCTTGAGTATTGTTATGTTGTCTCCTATTCCATGCTCATATAGTTCCCAGCATCCACTCTCTAAACAATATTACCACAAGCTTCTTTTTCACGGCACAGGTCACTCTACCTTTGTCTCGAGTGTCTGCCGTTGAAAACAGTGGTTTGCTCAGTTCTTCAAAGCCTGCCAGAACTAAGCAGCGTGTCTGCAGCGCGAGAGTGCTCCCTTGCTGCAAAACCCGGCTGGCTGAACACCTTGACCCAGGATGTCTGCTGTCAGATCACTTGTTTCTTCATCAGCCTGCAGTCAAGCTCATTGCTCAGTCTTTCCTTGCACTTGATATGTTTAGTTAAACCCTTCCATTATCTTAAGTCTTTTGGTGCTTTATTCCACCCATTTTAATCTTGCAACAATCCTCTCCCTTCTTATATACCTTAGATTTCCGAAGAGAGTGTTTTTGTTCCTGCATGACCTGTTTCTGCTCTCATCGCCTCTCTTTCTGTTTCATCTGCTCTTCGATTTTGTTATTTCTGCTCCAGTGTGTTTGCCTTGGTTTTCTCTCTGTGCTCTCCCTGAAGTGTTTCTGTGGTACTATCTGTTTTATTATTGAATGCCTTTGGCCACTCTTCCTTGGAAAGCTGTCTTTATGTCATTTGAAAAAAAAAAGTTTCATTATGCTAAAAATCCTTACAGAGCACAACTTCACAACACTGGTTCTTTGCTTCTTCACCCACTTCCCTATGTTTTAAGAAATTAATTTCTGTGTCTACCATTGCATAAATAGAAATGATAAAACCTTTCACTTTGCATTTTATGACCTCTAGCATTTTTGCATATGATGCTCCTGATCCTACTATATTCAAATGGCTACCATTGGCAGCTAAAGATCCCTCTCTTCAATTTAATGATAAATTTTAATAATTGATAGACCATTTAGAAACGAAAACAGAAGAATTTTTTCTGGACCCAAACTGTTGATCTAAATTACTTAGAATCTGTTGCTGTTTTAATATAGATATGGTTTTGTCTAGAAACCAAGGCTAGAATGACTTGATTGTCTCACTGTTTTTTCCTATCTTTTCAAGCTATCCTGTACCTTTTGTTCATGAGGAACATTTATGTGGAGTCTTCCTATTTTCTTTTCTCACAGGTCTCTGCCAAGCTTAGTAGCAATCCGACTGACCCCAAAGGGGTTGAGAACACCAGTGCAAACTGGGGCCCAAGGTCCTGTGGCACGCCCCTAAGACAGGCATTCAGGTCATTCACAGTATGCTTTTGCAATTATTCAGATTGATTGGAAAGCTTGTAGAAAACATTCACATCTCGGTTACCACATCTTACATCTGATAATAAATACTTCCCTGCAGAAATCACCTCTTGTTTATCCACTGCCTTCGCTCTTTCCCAAGGTGCACTTGACATCTCCCCCAGCCTCATGCCTCTGGCTGTACTTGGGGAGACATTCTGCACACACTTTCCTGTTTTAGTTTTCATTTTTCTTTTGAGAGTTTTTATCTATAAATTGTATCTTTTCTCCCAACCTGGTTCACTTCGACGATTTTTCATACTTCAGTATTATGTCCCTTAAACAAAAATTTAAAAATCTGAACTTGAATGGTTCTTCCCCTGTTGAGGAATTTGATTAGTCCCAAACAAGTTCTTTCACACACACATTTCTCTCTTCATATTCAGCTCTATCTCTTACATAAAAATTACAGCCAGATCCTTCCTCTCTTTTTAGCAATTTCTAAGCTCCAGCCTGTGTTCTGATGGGATAACAGAGACAGCCCTAGATTTGGGATTAAAAGATCTCCAGAAAAGTTTCTCCACTTAACAAGCGATAAAACCTTGGGAAACTCTTAACTCTCCAAGGTTCATTTTTCTCATCCGTACAATGGGATAATGATAACTACCATCTCACAAGACTCTTGTGAAGATTAAATACTGTAAGCAAAATCATGTTCACAATTCTATATGCATTATGGAGTTTTAGTTGAAGCTCTGTTTACCCTAATTTTTTTTATCCTTACCCAAGGACATGTTTATTGATTTTAGAGAGGGGAGAAGGGAGGGAGAGAAACATCGGTGTGAAAGAAACCTCAATCATTTCCAGGGACTGAACCTACAACCTAAGCATGTGCCCTGACCAGGAATTGAACCTGTGACCTTTCTGTTTATGGAATGACACTCCAACCAAGTGAGCCACACTGGCCAGGGCCTATTTGCCCTAATTTTGTGTGTTTTCCTTTCAGTCCTTCATCATTTCCTTTGAAAGTTCTCTTTTCCTTTGGCTTCCCATTTTTCTTGGTTCAGGTTCTCTGGCACTTCTTTTTAATTAATTAACGAATTAATCACTCATCCACTCTATCATATTTGGATGAAAATGTTGACATCTTGACAGCTGAGGTCCGATTTGTCAGAGGGAAACTATTTTGGGATAAGGTGACTCCTTGAGGATGTGGATTTTCTAGGAGTCAAGACAACCTAAGAAATAGTACCTGTTGATTTGGAACCGAACAAATATGAGGAGGAAGAGAGGGAGAGAATGGGAGGGGGAAAGCATTGGCAAGACGGTGTGAGGAAATACGGGACTGCCAGAGGTGCAATGAGTAGCGAACAAAATCCCAGGTGGGGAGGCAATGGGAAGTAAGGGCATACAAATAAAATCAGGGATATCTAATATTCTATTGTAAGTTGTCTGATTACTGTGATGTAAACTCTCTACGAAATCTTTGCTAAAGCTTATTACTCTCTGGAGTAGGCTTTGAGGAAATCAAGGAAAAAGGCTGAGTCCTAAGCCTGGGTCAAGATAGTAGGACACAGAGACAGAAATTAATGAATGAATTTGTTGAAAATCAGAGGTGACCATGACCATGTAAACCTCCTGCAGATTCACAGACAAGTACTCTTGTGGGGAGTACTTTGAACACCCACAAGGGAGAGGATCGGGGTTTGAGCTAATCTTACCTACTCGAAGGGGATGGTGGCTCCAGCTGACATCTAGACATTCATACTAAAGGATAATATGTACCAAATGTCATCTAAAGGAAGCTGATTACACAGGAGGGATCAGGTGTTTGCTTAATAAATCAATTTTAGTTTTTCCTGTCATTAATTTGTCTTCTTTTGTTCCTTTCTTATACCACTTTTCCTCTGTGACCTCAGAACTAGCTATTTTTGTGTTTTCTATATTCTTTTTCTAAGCAAGAATTGATTTCCCCGTGTTTTCTACCTGTACTTCTTGTGTACCTCCACCAATTTCATATTTACCTTTTTCTTTCTTTCAGCCTAAAAGCCATCTTCATTTTCTGCTCCCCTGCTCTCTCAAATTTCCCAGCAGTCGTGTCTATGGATGTTACTGGCTCGTGTGTGTGTGCATATGTATGCTGTTTAGTTTTGCTTTAGGTTTCTGGCTCTTGTGGCCACCATAGCAATGCCAGTCTCTCTTTTATGGTGAAAGATTCCTGGAGGTTTACATAAATGCTCCCTTTCATTCCACAGTATTTATAAAATTCAGTTTAGAGAAAAAGAAATAGACAAAAAGATAGAGATAGAGAGAGTGTGCACACAAAAGTACTTATCTCTTGGAGTTAACACACTGAAGTGTTTCTATGATGTTTGGGTTTTGCCCTAAAATAATCCAGAAGGAGAGAGGAAAATGAAAGAGGAAGTGGGGTGCTGGACACCACAGATGAAACAAGATAGACCACATTCTTGAAACTCTGTAATGGGCACCTGAAGGTTCATTATAATATTCATTCAACTTTTGTGTATGTTTTAAAATTTCCATAAAAAGTTTAATTGAAATTTGTTTATTAATGTGTTGAACATACAATATGGTATACGGATGATGCAGAACTGTGCACCTGAAACAGGTATAATTTTGTTAATCAGTGTCACCCCAATACATTCAATAAAAAATAAATAAAATTTGTTTATTTAGATCTGCATGTGGGTATTGATCTCCACACTCAACATGTTTAAAGCATATTTTATTGATTATATTATTACAGTTCTGCCATTCTTTTCTTCCCTTTATCCCCCTCCTCCCTGCATGCCACATCCCACCAGTATCTGCCCCCCTTAGTTCATGTCCATGGGTTGTACATATAAGTTCTTTGGCTTCTACAATTCCTATACTATTCTTAACCTTCTCCTATTTTGTGCCTACCAATTTTGCTTCTTATTCCCTGTACCTTTTCCCCCATTCTCCCCCTCCCCCTCTCCACTAATAACCTTCTATGTGATCTCCATTTTTATGATTCTGTTCCTGTTCTAGTTGTTTGCTTAGTTTTTGTTTTTTAGGTTTAGTTGTTGATAGCTGTGAGTTTGTTGTCATTTTACTGTTCATAGTTTTGATCATCTTCTTTTTCTTAGATAAGTCCCTTTAACATTTCATATAAGGGCTTGGTGATGATGAACTCCTTTAACTAGACCTTATCTGGGAAGCACTTTATCTGACCTTCCATTCTGAATGATAGCTTTGCTGGATAGAGTATTCTGGGATGGAGGTCCTTCCTTTTATCACTTGGAATACTTCTTTCCAGCCCCTTCTTGCCTGCAAGGTTTCTTTTGAGAAATAAGCTGATAGTCTTATGGGAATTCGTTGGTAGGTAATTGTCTCTTTTTCTCTTGCTGCTTTTAAGATTCTCTTATCTTTAATCTTGGGTAATTTAATTATGATGTGTCTTCGTGTGCTTCTTCTTGAATCTAACTTCTTTGGGACTCTCTGAGCTTCCTGGACTTGCATGTCTAGTTCCTTTGCCAGATTGGGAAAGTTCTCCTTCATTATTTTTTCAAACAAGTTTTCAATTTCTTGCCCTTCCTCCTCTCCTTCTGGCACCCCTATGATTCAGATGTTGGAATGTTTAAAGTTGTCCTGGAGATTCCTCAGCTTCTCATCATTTTTTTTGAGTTCTTGTTTCTTCATTCTGTTCCAGTTGGATGTTTATTTCTCCCTTTTGTTCCAAATTATTGACTTGAGTCCCACTTCCCTCCTCTTCACTGTTGGTTTCATGTATATTTTCCTTTATTTCACTTTGTATAGCCTTCATTTCTCCCTTCATTTTGTGACCAAACTCAGTCATTTCTGTGAGCATCCTGATTGCCAGTGTTTTGAACTCTGCATCTGATAGGTTGTCTATCTCCTCATCACTTAGTTCTTTTTCTGGAATTTTGACCTGTTCTTTCATCTGAGCCATATTTCTTTGTCTTGGTGCACCTGTTATGTTGTAAGAGGTGGAGCCTTAGGTATTTGTTAGAGTAGGGTAACCCACTTCGCTGTGTTGTGGCACTATATGTGGGGGAAGGGTCAGATAAGGAACAGTGCCACTTGCTCTCTTGCTCAGCTCTCACACCTCTTTCTGTCATTTCCCTTGCTTCCCACAAGCAAATTGGGCCCTTCTGGTGCTGATTCCCGGGTGGGTGGGTTTGTGTATGCTCTAAGACCCTGTGGATTTCTCCAGTGGACTCTCCTGTGAGGCTGGGAGATTCTCCTGCAGCTACAACCCCCATAGTTTTTTTTATAGCCAGAGGTTTTTAAGGCTTTACTTTCCCACGCTGGAACCCTGGGTTGCATGGTTTGTCTCACTTCTTAGTTGTTCCTTCTGGCTTATCCACACTCAATTGTGGGAAGTCCCGTCTGTCAGCTGCCAGCTGCCCTACTCAGTCTTCCACCTTGCCATGTGTCCTCTCTGCCCCCAGCTTCCTGTCTCCACCCCTCCTACCAGTCTGGATGAATGTTTCTTCTTTAAGTCTTTGGTTGTCAGACTTCCTTGCAGTTCAATTTTCTGGCAGTTCTGTTGGTTTTTTGTTTTTAAATTGGTTGTTATCCTTCTTTTGGTTGTGTGAGGAAGCGAAGAGTTTCTACCTATGCCCCTATCTTGGCTGGAATCCTCCCAACACATTTTTTTGACTGTACCTGACCTTTGAGTGATTTCATGAGCCTCTTCCCTGGCATGTCCCCCACCCACCTACCAAGTCATTTCTAAACTTTCTCTTCATATTGATTTGTTGGCATGTCTACTTCCCTTTGATCTAAGAGCTCCTAGTGGCAGGAGCAGTATCTTACTCATCTTTGTGTTGCAGTGCCTAGCATACAGCCTCTTGAACTGAAATGAAATGAGCCATAGGGGAGTGAGGTGGTGTTGGAAGGAAACTTGACTTGGGGTGGTGAACATACCACACAGTATACAGATAATGTATTATAGAATTGTACACCTGAAACCTATATAATTTCATCAACCAATATCACCCCAATAAATTCAATAAAAAAGTAAAAAAGAAAAGAGCTAAAGAAAAGGATCTGCCGGCAAACCCGTAGCCATACCCCTTTCCCAGTGCCATGGCTTTTCTGGGCCCGTGAACACATTTTAGGGGCTCTCACTGAGTGGAGCCACTGCACGTCCATGAGGGGCTTATTCCTCAGGAGAGAGGGGAACAGCCACTTTGGCTTTCTACATATACAGTCATGTCACCAGAAATTTCTCTTACTGAACTATTTTGTTTTCTTTTGATACATTCTCCAAGATAATTCCAATTTTCTTCCATATATGAAATTCACATCAAACTTCTTATTTTCTGTGATTTGGTGACTTAAGTGGCTAAAATCAAGAACCTAAATTAATACTGGGGTTCTCCCTGCATAATCTCCCTTTGAGTAGCCTCTCTTTCCCTATAACACATCTTCCATCTCTAGACAGAGAGAATGGTGCTTTTCTCTCTTCTAACTTCCTGTGGGTAGTTGGCCTTATCTTACCCTCAGGAAAGCTGAGTGATGTAGTACTACCATCTCTGCTTCCCAGTTCTGTTATCTTCCTCCCCAGTTTTCTTTCTGCTTCTGTATAGCCCAAATCTTCAGTTTTCCCTTGAATTTCCTATTCTAGGCTCATCTTATACATACAGTTCTACCACTACAGTTCTGGAAGCTTCTAGAATAATCATCCTGGTAATATCTTGCTCTCACTACTCTTTAAATGGTTTATTGTAAATCCTATTGTCCATTTTGTCTTCTCAGTGTGCCACTGGGAAGGTTAAACTAGGGCATCAGATGCTGTAGACCTTGTTTGACAAGGATCAGAAGAAGGGTTGAGTGGCTTGCTTAGGGTTAACAACCTAGTAAAGGTCAGAAGTAGAACCCTAGTCTCCTAATCTCAGTTCAGTGGTTCAGGAAGTATCCACTGTCAGGCTTATACTTTGTTACTGTACCCTGGGGAAGTGGTGGCTGACTTTGAACTTCTGTACATTTATTTGCCTTGCAACACTTACCATTCTGGAATATTCCATACAACAATCCCAGAAGACTAGCAACTGAGCTAAGCTACAGTGGGGTGTTTAGAGGACTGTCTTATTGATTCATGCTGGCACTGAGTGAGGCTTGATATTGTCTCAAACAATTCTATTACTCCTGAAAAAGAGCCAAACAACACAGAGGAGGAGGTAGGATACATCATTTTGACCACTGGGCCTTAGCCAGATGTCTTTGGAGTTCCAGGAACCAGAGACAGGCTTGGCATCAGGTCACACTCCAAGGGTTGTCAACCTATAAAATGATGGACTAGAGTGCTGACCTCCTTTTTGGGTAAAGAGAAGTGCTGAATGTTGACTAGCATTATTATTTAGAGGTTCAGCAGGGTGGAATTGTGAGAGACGGCTAACCTCTGTGGAAAAAGAATGTACCCTCCCATCCCCTGAGGATGCCCTTGGTTATTCACCTGTGAGTATATGAAGGGGGGTGGTTATTGTGGAGGATGGGAGAGCTAGATCAGGTTTAGATAGGGCAACACTTTCCCTCTTGCCCCCACATTCAATTAAAATCAACTTCTATACCCCAACCACATACTCTGTAGCATCGTAATCCCTTTAGTTCTAGAGTATGCACCTTCTGGAAGGCCCTGAGTGAATCTCCTGCTGAAACTATAGTTTGACCTCCCATCCTTGATTGCTTTGCAGAGGAAAATATGTTTATAATAAATCTAATTTTTTCCATTTCCCCCCACTAAACCTTCAAAAATACCATGTATTTATGTGTAAAACTGGAAAAGACATTTCACCTCAAGTGAAAATTGAGCATCTTAAGACAAACACACTGAAAATAACAAACTCATGTTTGCAGAGAATATTGGCCTTTGCAAAGGTCACTGTACTCCTCTCCAACCCTTGCTTTCAGGAGCTCGCTGCGGGTGCAACAACTCAGCGTCAGCATCACGGGTAAGAGAACTCGTCCAAGGAGGGAGAGTCAGAGAGTCACGTATTCTGGATTCTCCACTTATTCAACAGAATTACTTACGTAAACATCAATGGGAAATGTTCTGGACCAAAACAAGGCCCAAGAATACATTGGATTTATAATTTCTGATGCTTTATTATCTAAAGTCCAAAGAGAAGATACAAAAGCTGTTTTATTTACCAAGCAAGCGCATGAAGCCTAGGGAAAGTTTCAGTCCTTTTTGCTAAGCTGTCAGATGTTTGAGGCAGTTGGCCAGATGGCGGTGTTTTACGTCCCAGTTTAACATTTTCGAGGCTGTTGAATAATGTAGATCCTTCTCATTGGAGTGACCTTCTCCAGAGCAGGTCTGGGTTTTTGATGTGCCATGTGCGCTATTCCTGGAAATTTATGGCTGAGCTAAATGTGAGAAGGAAAGAAAAAAGAAGCATATTGGATCTTTTTGGCTAGGAACTATTAAGGTAGTAGAAAGCAATACAGTTCGTCGGGAAAATTTCACAATTTTATTTACTTCCCCGATAATATCTCTTTTTCCCATACCACTTCCAGCTCTGAGCCCATGGTGTGCTAACCTGGGTTTTTCCTCATTTGTTTATCGCTAATTTGTAAAATTATAAAATGTATTATATTAAATATACATAATGCACATGGTATTTGTATATATCTTTTGAAGTGACATTTTTAAAGGTGGAGGAGCTTCACTGTTTCCACATCAGTCTTCTAGTGTTAGGGATTATTTTGGCACAACCAGCATGCACATGTGGTTCACTATATTCTACGAAGGCTACAGAAACATTTGGGAAAGTCCTGAGGGGGAAGAGCACCTCAATTGTCAAAGGATTAGAAATAAAGAAGCTATGAAAGAAGTTAGGAAGAGTTAGGGTTCTTTATTAGGTTGAAATATGTGAAATTGCTATTTTAATACATTAAAAATGGTGCAGTATTAGTCATTTTATATGGTTCAATCTAAACAGCCTGGCAAAGAGAAGGCTGAGGAATGATAGCTGCAGGTACAAAATTTCTCATTAGTCATCTTCACAGAAGACACGTATGAGGAAACAGGCTTAAACAGATTTAAATTAACACAGACTGAGACTATGTGACAATAAGAGAACTTTCACAAGGAACCAAAAGACCTTATGGAACTTACATTAAGGGTGGCTTAAAATCAAAAGGATGTCCAATTCTGCAAGAACCTCAGATATAATTTTCCTAGGAGAAGAACTTGGACCCAGTGACCTTTTGGGTCCATTATAGTTCTTGGTTTTCAAGTCCATCGATATAAACTTGAAGGTACCTAAGGATACCTTCCTTAGCAAGCAAGGAAGGGATGCCTCAGCTCACTAGGAATTTAACTTAATCACTATTGCACTTAGATGCCCTTGCTTAGACACTCAAATTAAATAAAAGGGGAGATAAACTGTTCATGACCCCAAGCATTACACTGTTTATGGTTTGTTTGGGCTCTTCTTGGCCAGGAAAAACATATGTGCCTTAAATCTCTTCTCAAACGTGCCTGAGCTCTAGGCACACAGCATTCCCTTTCATGTGAAACTGAGCACTAGTAAGTCTTTTCTTCTTGGTCTCAAAAATTAAACATACTGGAAGAAAATAAGCTGAAGTGTTAACAATGGTTATCTCCAAGGGACAGCATTATGGGCAATTCCTAGTCTTATTCTTTATTTTGCCTATCAGCATTTTTCTAAAATTTTTCTTTTACATTAAGCAGGTACAAGTTATATAATACTTAAACCCAAGGATGGTCTATGCTGGCATTCTAGCAGAAAGGAAGAAAAATCTTAAAAAAAAAAAAAAAAGGACTGAAGAGTCTTCTTTTTTGTTTTGTCAGATCAGTTATCATCAGGCCACACCATTTTAGAGTGTGGTAAGGGCAGAGGGTTCTGTTTTGTTTTTCTTTTAACATTAGAACCAAAAGGAAACTTAAGAGATCACTGATTTCAGTACTTTTCTTCCAGACTGGGTGCCTTTAGTGTCAACTAAAACAGATGGATTATTTCAAGTTAGCTCTAAATCACATTCAAGAGATTACAGGTAGGAAGAACAACCAGTCAAATTACTTAGAGTCAAATGTAAACCAAGGTAAAGGGGTTGGGGCGGGGGAGAGAGGAAATGAACAAGCAATGATGATATAACAGACATCTGGGCAATTAGCCAAGGTGAGATGGAGAAGGCTGAGACTGACAAGCTGAGACTGAAGAGAGAAAACCACAGTGTTGGTGGCTGTTCTCACGGCGGGCACGGGAGTGATGACGGGTGGAGGTGAAAGCAAAGGGGAGAGAACCGTGTGTGGGAACACACTGATTGCTTAATGTGGGGCAAATGCACCTCCAGGGTTATCAACACAACTGAGTGACTGCATTTTTTGATTATTTAAAAATTGTGGTAAAATACACTTAACATAAAATTTACCACTTCAACCATTTTTAACTGTACAACTTAGTAGCATTAAATACATTTATATGGTTGCGCAACCGTCACTACCACCTAACTACAGAAATTTTTATTAGACCAAACTGAAACTCTGTCCCCCTTGAACAACAAATCCACATTCCCTCCTGCCCCCGCCTCCAGCAACCACCTTTTTCCAGAGCGACTGCACCATTTTGCATTCCCACCACTAAAGCATGAGGGTGAGGGTGACATTTTAACCAAGGCGTCTAACTGTGGTTCTCAAAGCTCTGCTGACTGCTCCTCAGAAGGGGAGCGCCACAGATCAGACCTAACTGGGGACTATCTCCGGGGCCCACTGGCCAACTGTAAATGGTTTGGGAAAGTTTAGGGGCAAAAAATCAATGGGATTGAGAAGGAAGGGGAAGTTAATTCTAACAAAGATAGTAGCATTAAATACTGCCCATAACTATTAAATTACAAATGTGCATGGCGGGCGGGATAATAACAGGGTTTTCTAGCATCTCTTGTCCAGAGTGGGGCAAAAGTCGGTTTACAGTTGCTAGCACGTGAAACACGGAGTTTATTCTTGTATTATTTATTAATCATTGTATTATTTTCCATACAAATTGTAAACCCATTTTTGCCACACCGTAGTATATACAATAAAAGAGTCAAGCAATCTTTCTCAGATATCCACCCCCTTACTCAGGAACATCCTAATGCAGAAGGACTTGGGGGTGGGTAGTGGTTATGGGTACAGAGTTTATAGAGTCTTCCATTAGAATTAAAACTGTAAATAAAATAGTTAATCCCTAAATGTCCTAATTTTGAGGTGTCGATTTTATATCAGTGGAGACAGGAAGATTTTATTTTCAAGTCTGAATTAGAAATAAGCAGGAATAGCTTTGCAGTGTATAACCTACAACCAGCTGTGCCTTTAGTCTGGTGTCTCCACTTTGGGGAAGCTTTGGATTTTTCATCATTCATCTTTGTAAAACGACAGGGTTTGTAGAATGAAAAGTGTTTCTTGTCTGATTCATTAGGGTAAGAGAATCTAGGGTAACTCCACAAGAGAAAGAATTCAAGGCCAGTGTATGTATAAGGATTCTGTCCTGCTGTGGCTCCATCACATAAGGGCCAACATATTGAACTTGAAAAGCAGATCAATAGAAACTCCTACATTGAGAATTTACCTTCATCTTGGGTAGCTGTGACCTCAGAACCTATATTTTTGGTTTCAGAGAAAAAGCAAAAGAAGTATGTTAAAAGTCTTTACGATCAGAGCTGTGAAAGACATTCTAGATGCAGGAAAATCAGTGATGGGTTTTGTTTTAGAGCCTGAAACTAGGTAAGATTGTAGATGGACAGCTCTTCCATTCATCTTTCCAGGGTGTTAACTTCCAACTTGAACACTGGCACTTAGATTCCCACACCCCGTTCAGTAAAGTGCTTAAAACAAAACACTCAGCTTGAGTCGATGAAATTCAAGGCTACTCCTACCGTGGTGTTAATCTACAGAATAAGAGAAACCTTTTTAGATCTGCAGATGCCTTTGATAGTTTCTGCTCCCCCTGGATCCCATTTCACATCATCTCACTTACGTTGGCACTGGCGACGCAGCTGGTAACTTGAAAAGCAGCCCCAGCTTTAATTAGGCTTCAACATTCCTTCCCCCTCCACACCATAACCCAACCCTGTGACTATTGTTTTAACTGGATACTTTCATGTTTGGAGAAGCTTCACAACTAGTGCCAAATTTAACTTCCATAACCATCTAGAGAATTAATATTCTTGGCAGTATCATTCTCTCTCAATCCCACCTTAAAAAAATTAAGTACATGAGCAATCATAATCTCAAAGGAGCCATGTGACTTCTAATAGGTTAAACAATCTCTAAGGAGTAGGTGGAATCTGGTCTAAGACCAGGTCTCTCAGATATTTAGCCTAGAGAGTTTTTAGGGCCACATAACTCCTTTTCTTCCAAGACTGCCATGTCATGTGGTCTGGCATTAGTCAAAATGAATTCTCTTATTATTTTGGCAGGAAGAAATGGGAGGGGCTGGCTGGAGAAGTGGGAAGGGAAGGGGAAACGTAGTAGGGACAGAGATCTGTGTGCAGGGAGGAGTGGGGACAATAGCGGGAGGAGAAATTTTAGGCTGCTTCCTACTTAGATTTGTAGAGTTCCAACAGTTTGGGGATCGCTTTCCAATCTCCTAACTCTTAAACTTTAGGTTGGGTATCTTGAGATAAATAGCATATGGATAGAAATTTCCTGCCATGGTTATTGAGATCCTATGAATCAGGCTGCACTTTCACATTCTTAGACCCTAAGTTCTTAAATTGGTATGAGAATTAACATAGGTTCTTGGAACTAGGCAGAATTCTAGCTGAGGGCATGAACGATTGTTAATAATTTGATCCTCTACTACTGTGCTTCCTCTGGCCAATTGCTATTGTTAGGTCTTCATGACAATACATTGTGCAGATGAAATCATTGTAATACAGAGGAAAATTTATCAGCAGATTATCAATATCTGTATCTCTTTATCTTTTATGTCTTTTACTTTTTTGGTATGAGGTATATACTTTATACATCTTTATTTTTTTAAATTAAGGTTTAATTTATCTACAGTAAAATCTCCCCTTTTCAGTGCACAGTTCCATGGGTTTTTACAAGCATATGCAGCCTGTGACCACCACACTCAAGACATAGACCCGTTTCATCACTGCCCTGCCTCAAAAAATTCCCTCTTGTCTCTTTGCGGTCAATCCCTCCTCTCACCCCCAGCTCCTGACAACCACTCATTTCAGCAAATCTATCTTTTTAAATATATTTTATTGATTATGTTATTACAGTTGTCCCATTTTTTTCTCCCCTTTATTCCCCTCTGCCCTGTATCCTCTCTCCCACCAGCATTACCCCACTCTCCTGGTTCATGTCTATGGGTCACACGTATAAGTTCTTTGGCTTCTACAATTCCTATACCATTTTAAACCTCCCTCCTGTCTATTTTGTGCCTACCAATTATGCTTCTTATTCCCTGTACCTTTGCCCCCATTCTCCTTCCTCTGCCTCCCTGCTGATAACCCTCCATGTGATCTCCAGTTCTGTGATTCTGTTCCTGTTCTAGTTGTTTCCTTAGTTTTTGTTTTTTTAGGTTCAGTTGTTGATAGTTGTGAGTTTGTTGTCATTTTACTGTTCATAGTTTTGATCTTCTTTTTCTTAGATAGGTCCCTTTAACATTTAATATAATAAAGGCTTGGAGATGATGAACTCCTTTAACTTGACCTTATCTGGGAAACACTTTATCTGCCCTTCCATTCTAAATGATAGCTTTGCTTGATAGAGTAATCTGGTATGGAGGTCCTCGCCCTTCATGACTTGGAATACTTCTTTCCAGCCCCTTGTAGCCTACAAGGTTTCTCTGAAGAAATCAGCTGATAGTCTTATGGGAACTCCTTGGTAGGTAACTGTCTCCTTTTCTCTCACTGCTTTTAAGATTCTCTCATCTTTAATTTTGGGGAATGTAATTATGATGTGTTTTGGTGTGTACTTCCTTGGGTACAACTTGTTTGGGATTCTCTGAGCTTCCTGGACTTCCTGGAAGTCTATTTCCTTCTCCAGATTGGGGAAGTTTTCTGTCATTATTTGTTCAAATAAATTTTCAATTTCTTGCTCTTCATTTTCTCCCTCTGGCACCCCTATGATTCACAAGTTGGAACATTTAAAGTTGTCCCAGAGGTTCTTAAGCCTCTCCTCATTTTTTTGAATTCTTGTTTCTTCATTCTGTTCTGGTCGAATGTTTATTTCTTCCATCTGGTCCAAACTGTTGATTTGAGTCCCAGTTTTCTTCCCTTCACTGTTGGTTCCCAGTATATTTTATTTCACTTTGTATAGTCTTCACTTCTTCCTCTGTTTTGCAACCATACTCAACAATTTCTGTGAGCATCCTGATTACTAGTGTTTTGAACTGTACATCTGATAGGGTGGCTATCTCTTCATCACTTAGTTCTGTTTTTGGAGCTTTGATCTGTTCTTTCATCTGGGTCACAATTTTTGTCTCAGCATGCCTGCTATGTTATAAAGGGCAGAGCCTTAGGTATTCACCGGGGTGGGGCAACCCATGTTGTTGCGTTGTGGTACTGTATGTGGGAGAGAGGTCAGAAAGGGAACAGTGCTGCTTGCTCGGCTCTCACTCTGTTTTCAGTCACTTCCCTTACCACAAGCAAATTGGGCCCTTCTGGTGCTGATTCCCAGGTGAGTGGGCTTGTGTGTATTCTAGGACCCTGTGAGTCTCTCTATGGAACTCTCCTATGAGGCTGGGAGTTTCTCCCGGTGCCTCAAGCCCCTCAGGTTTTTATAGCCAGAGGTTTTGAGGCTTTCTTTTCCCATGCTGGAACCCTGGGTTGCGGGTATGTTTTGCTCCCCAGCTGTTCCTTCTGGTTTATCTGAATGAGAATAATGTACTGCCCAGTCCGTCAGCCGCTGCCTTGCCTGCCTGGTCCTCCAGCTGTGCCTTGCAGCACATCCTCTCTACCCCAGCTGCCCGTCTCCGCTCCTTCTACTGGTCCGGATGAATATTTCTTCTTTAACTCCTTTGTTGTTGGACTTCCATACAGTTCAATTTTCTGGCAGTTCCGGTTTGTTTTTGTTTTTAAATTTGTTATGCCCTTCTTTCAGTTGTGCGAGGAGGAAAAGTGTATCTACCTATGCCTCCATTTTGGCCAGAAGTCCCAGCATATCTAGTTTTTTAAAGGAACCAATCTTTTTACCCCAGGTTGACCTTTATTATGAAGTCCTATTACACGTTGGATTGAATTTTGAATTCAGGGAGGATTTTCCCTAGCTATAAGGAAATATGTGGATCCCACTAACTTCCATATTCAAGGTAGCACTATGGTAATCTTGGGACTTGATTCTTCTGGCCTTTTATCCTTTGTCCAGGATTCCAAATAATGCCCTATGGGATATCTTCCTGGGAACAGGAGCTAACACTTAGTGAGGGCTAACTGTCCAGCTCTGTGCTAAGTACCTTGCACATGTTATATAGCTTATTTTATTCTCACAATATCACTTTGACATGGATATTATTAATGATCTTTCCATTTACAGATGAGGAAACAGAGGCACAGAAAAGTGAAGAAACCCGCCCAAGGGCAGACAGCTAGTGAACGACAGAGCAGCAGCAGACCCAGTCTTCTGAGATCTCATGCCAGAACCTGGTTCAGCCGGTAATCTGTATAGACTTAGCCACACTCACTCCAGTAAACACTGAGCTAAGTGTTAAAATTTTTCTTTTTAAATGTACAGTTGCTGTTAAAACTATTTCTAACAGCACACCATGTCAGTGTTGTCTTACTTTTCCTAATATAACTTATTATTGTTGTTATTTGAGTCTTCTTTTTTCTTTGAAATAAAGAATTGATATTTTTAACTGAAAGTGAAAGAACCCCTTTATATCACAGACATATGCACAGAGGTGTATAAAAAACAATATAAACCCTTACCTACTGTATAGCATAATAAACCTTTATTGACCACTCTCTTTAAACATTTTATTTTGGGTGAACATATAATTCTAGAGAAACGTGCCATCCAGTTTCTTTACAACTGTGGCATTCTCTTTCCCCTGAGGAGAGGCATTTAGTGGTCAGGGGCAAGAGAACATGAGGTGCAGGAGTGGGCGTCAGCCACCCCCGCCCTTCTTGTAAAGCCAGCACGGCAAAGAGGCACTTACAACCTGACCCCAAACTTGATGGGAGAACAAAGACCCCCACATAAGAAGCCTTTGTAGCTAGAGTCTATAATCAAGATCTTGTCTTATACTATCTGCTTTGTAATACCCATGGACTTCAGATGTATCTTTTTATTTCCCTGCCATGAAACCAATGCTACTAACCAGAAGAGATAGTGCGAACAGGCAACTCTATGCCAGGCACTATTCTAGGAGTGTACTGTGTGTGAACTCATTTATTCCACACAACAAAGCTGTGAATGTATTCTCTTTCTATCTCCATTTTATAAACAAGAAATCTGAGGCACAGGATAAGTGACTTGCTCAAGGTCATACAGACAGGAAGTGGAAGAGTCAGTGCCTGATGGGGACTCAGAGGTCTAGCCACACAATTCTGCTCTAATTTTTTTCAGATCCTTGATTTGGCAGTGACAGGAAGCCTTTATTCCATAAAGGATGCCCAGTTCTGTCCCTTTGATAAATGTGTGCACAGCCAGAAGAGTGGTTCTTCATTGCCTTAAATGCAACCTGTCTGCCTCCTAGAAATAAAGTAAGAACCTCCAGCTCACCTATGCAATTCAAAATCAAACTCTTGAATACAAAAGCAAACCACTGTCTTTCTGGTAAGAGTTTTCTTAGTTCCTTGAGCTACTTAGAAGAAATTCAAGATATAGACATAAAAATATCCATGGTCAACCACCTTTATAAACAGACTTTAATGGATAAAGCCAGCCAGTGCCCAGCCTCCCTCCAGCCCTAAACTGTGCAGAACTCCACCGCCCACACTCACTTCAAATCAAATATTTCCTACGGGAATGCAGCGGTGGGGAGGAAGGCCAAAAACGGATGAATTCCCATCAGGCTGCCTTTCTGTAAAAGCATGCCAATGTTTCCGAGAAAGATTTGGGATGGCAAAGTAAAATTCTGCCAATTCAGTGTCATGATTCTTGCTTTATTTTCTATCATATTTTTGAGATGATTTATTAAGTGGACACTAGAGGTTTGGGAGAAACAGCTTTTCTCCTCAAGACCTCTTTGTGTTTCTCAGACTGAGAGCAGATTCTTTCACAAGGACATCAAACCTCTGAGCTGGAAAACACCTCAGTGGCCATTGGCTCGTTCACCCACAAAGCCCTGTCGCTGGGTAAATGCTGTCTGGAGTGTCACATGGTACATCTCACCCATAGCTCACCTTCTCCAGTGTGTCATTCACAGCATCCACTGTCTGTATTTTGGCAACATTGACAATGGCACTGCAAAGATGAAAAGAAACTTCATAGAGGACCTGAAAACTTCCCCACTGAAGAGGTTAAACGATTTATATAGAGGGCGGTCTACTTGGTTTTTAAGATTTCACTCTGCTTGGCTTCATGTAAAATGAAAAATCTTGCCTCTGTGTGCCCACGTGCTACCTCAAGTTTGTAGGCCAACTTATTACTACCCTTGCTTTCAAACTTTTCATTGAAGTACAGTATATATGCAGACGAGTGCACATATTATCAGTGTATAGCTTGTGAAGATTCACAAACTTAAAACACTAGTCTAACCAGCTGCCCCTAAGGATAACCACTACCCTGACTTGTAGATTCGTTTTGATGGGTTTTGAACTTCATAACGTGAGTCACTGGCATGCACTTTATTGTTTCTGGCTTCTTTTCTGAGGCCAAGTTATTTTGTAAAAGAGTTTCAGTCAGGCCTGAGCCAGCAGTAGTTTCTTAAAGAAAACTCTGCACTTGGCATGTTTTCTTTTTCTGGATGCTTTGTGTTGGATGGCACAAATTATTAGGAAATGGACATAGATTGATAATGCCTAGAAACTTATTTTTCAGGTACATTTTTTCAAAAGCTATTCTCCAAGAACATGGAAGGGGAGATGTTTGTCTATGAAGATGAGGCACTTGCATCCCATGCACATGCTCACGAAGCAGATGCCAACGGCAGAGGTGAATTTATGGGGGAGCTAATGAAGCTTCAGCTCCTCCTGCACGGGCTTCTTCCATGGCCCCGGAAGGGGCCCTAGCCATTTTGTATTCGTGATTTTTTATTGTTTTTCTTTAAAACGGCGCTCAAATTCTGTAAGCTTTGGGTCCCACCTACTTATATCTATACCTGGTAAACAGGAAGCAAGAGAGAGGGAAAGTTCAGGTTCTGTAGTAGTCCAATACCCATCTTTTAACAACTACTAGAAAAAAATTGAGGGTTTTTTTTTTAAAGAGAGTTCCAATCACCACTTTATTACTCTCTAGGCAACTCCCCTTCTGGCACTGTTCAGCTGGAATGAAGAGTAAGCCCTCTTTTTCTGAGGAGCAGAGAAATAGGGCTTGCCCACCAGCTGCCAGCTAGAAAGTCGTTTCCAAGCTCTGACGCTAGGTCCTGAGCCCCTGGCCAGGAATGTGAAGTATCACAACAAACAGGGCTTAGACTTAAGGCAGGTTTTAGTAACAGAAGAAACTTTTGGAATACTCAGCTTGCAATTCAACAACAGTCTGCTATCATTGACAGAGTGCTTTTGCTCTTCTAGCAGCTGTCCTTAATGCCGGGTCACAAGAGACGAATATGTGACCCACTCTTGAGGACTCACAGCCTCGCTTCCCTTATGTGATGGTTATTTTCTGGTATCAGGAGAAACAAAAACTTACGGTGAAAGGGGCTGATGAGTATTTTATTTTAACATAGAAAAGATCTTCAAACAATTTCCTTCACAAAAATCAGAAAGAAAGCTTTAAAAGTGATCCAAAAATATTTTATATGAAATAGCCAAAGAAAGTCCACAGTACATTTCACTGCTGAAACTGTTGCCACTTTAACTCCTACAGAGGTGCCCTGGGTGTCCTCCGATCGACTCCTTTTCAAATACTCATCAGCTCACCTATGGAAACCATCTGAGAAAGTCTCTGATGTGCCCCTTATTACACTTCTTGGAAGAGCCAGTTCTGCATGTTTATTTCTTTTTTGAACGTGCTCATTTTCCTTAACTAAGGCATAGAGTGATTGGGCCCTTTTGCATGTCTGATTCAGCCCAGCTTTCTGCTTAATTTTGGGAATAGTGTAGTGTGTCAAGGTTATGGTGGAAAGAATAGGGAGAAACCAGCCTCAGTATCTATAAGCCTTCCAGCTTTGTCAAATATAGTAGCCATTAGTAGTTTCTAAATAATTGAGTGATGAATTTAAAACAACAACAAAAACAGCATTTATTTTTATTTAGGAGATTTGCTTCAGCAGAAAGCATACTATGAAAATAGGGCAGCCTAGGGACAATACTTTAAAGGCTAAGGTGAAAACAGGATAAAGGGACATCTGTCAGGTTTGAATGCAGTTAGGATTGTGTCATTTAAGTACAAGATAGCTGGGCTGAACTCAGAGAGAGGGGAAATGGGTGGGGTTAGTGATGGAGGCCCAGAAAGAGTCCTCCACAAGGTAGACAGCCACCTTTCACCTGAGTGTGCCTTTCACCTCCATTCGGCATCACCACTGACCTTGAGCCCCACCCCACCTCATCTCAATGGCTGCCTCTAACCCTGCTTAGCAAAAGCCTTGGTTTGTCCTAAAATTCAGGGAGGCCTCTGACTTCTGGAAGAAGAGTCACTCAAAACTCCTCGAGGTAATGTGGGGGGAGAAATTAAGCAGGCCCGTACCTTGTTTTCTCTAATCCTGTTTTTCTGGTGTGTCTCTCCAAGATGCCAATTTCTTGTTTTTTGGAAATCCGCATTCCTCCAGCTTTCACTGTAAACAAATAAGCATCAACATTGGAGTCCTGGTTAGAACAGCAAGGAAGGCATGCTTTGTTATTCAAAGTATGCGTTTAGATTTGAAGAGAATTTTAGAACTTATTTTTTAAAGATCTAAACTTTTATTGAAAACAACACAGTATAAAAAGTTACCCTGAAACCACAGTAAGATAGGAGAAAACCCTTTGTGCAAACACGGTGGGGAGGGGAAGGAGCGCTGAGGTCTGCTTGTTTATGTTCAGAGGGGTAACTGAGGCTCAAAAGGCAGCAGGTTACATCTTCGATTTGTGGAGATGAATAACAGCATACTCCCTTAGGCATTTCACAGAAAAACATTTTTTCTTGTTATCAAACCAATTACATTCTTCATGATAGCAACTGACAATTACAGCGTGACCCTCCTGTTTTCCCACAAGATTAAAGTTTGTGCAAGGGTTGCATTTTTTTTTTTCAACTGAAGCTTTCAAAAAGCCACATTCTGAGAATGAGCCCAAAGTCAGGGCAGTGGTGATAACAGGCATTTAATTCAACAGAGATTCTCCTGATCCCACTGGATACCCACCTTCCATTTCAGACCTGAACCTCGGATGCTGGCCAAGCTCAGATATTGTAATGAGTAATTAAACTGCATTAATAATCCTGCCATTCAGAAGATCAATTAGCGTTAATTAGGCTACAGATGACCTAACAGCAATTCGAGTGTTTAACAATGTCAGATGAAATCAACTTTTAAAAAGGAAGAACCCATTTCAAATTGCAAGTCAAAGCAAATACTTTCTTCTGTTCCCAGGAAATTTGCACATTTAAAATCTGACAAGCTCAAATGAGAAAAAGCTAAATGGACACTGATTTGTTTGAACATGTTAATTCCTTTTATAGGAATGTCAAATGGACAGTTTTCTAAAACTAGCTTGAATAAGGTAAAAAAAAAAAAAATTCTGTTTCACTATCCCAGTGAACTGACTTAGTCATTATTCTTTTAAAATTATTATTTAATTTATTGGTTTGATTTTTTTTTAAAGATTTTATTTATTTATTTTTTAGAGAGAGGAGAAGGGAGGGAGACAGAGAGGGAGAGAAACAGCAATGTATGGTTGCCCCCGACGTGGCCCTCACAGGGGACCTGGCCCGCAACCCAGGCATGTGCCCTGACTGGGAATCGAACCGGAACTGTCTGGTCCCCAGCCCGTGCTCAATCCACTGAGCTACACCAGCCAGGCCTATTGGTTTGATTTTTTAAGAGAGAGGGAAAGAGAGGAAGAAAGAGAGGGAGAGAAACATCAATTGGTTGCCTCTTGTATGCACCCCAACCAGGGACCAAACCTGCAACCCAGGCATGATGTGCCCTGACCAGGAATCAAACCTGTGACCTCTCACTTTGTGAGATGACACACAACCAACTGAGCCACCCTGGTCAGGACTTTATTGGTTTGATTTTAATACATGCATAACAAACACAATTGAAAAAGCATGGAAAGGTCTGCTGTCTCCTTCCCACCACTGTTTCCCAGCCTGCTGGTTCATCTCCCTAGATACTGCTAATGTTCAAGTTTCCTATGCATTCATACACAGATATTCTGTATGTCTACCTACATATTATTATTTTTCATTTTTTTAATATTGCTTTTTTCCAAAAGATTTTATTTATTTATAGAGAGAGGAAGGGAGGAAGAGAGGAAGAGAAACATCAATGTGTGGTTGCCTCTCAGGCACCCCTCAAATGGGGACCTGGTCTGCAACCTAGGCATGTGCCCTGACTGGGAATCAAACTGGCGACCCTTTAGTTGTTCTCAGACCAGCACTCAGTCCACTGAGCCACACCAGCCAGGGTATTTCTCTTATTGTTTATAATAGTTTTAAATTGATTCTTAAGTTTTCCAGGTTAAAAAAATGACTAATATGCAAAGAATATTATTTCCTCCAAAATAATGTTTAATAGCGATGATAGTGGACATCTTCATCATCCTAATTTTTAAAGAATTGCTTTCAGTGTTCTCCTATTAAGCATAATGTGTACTTAGGAGGCTATATACATAAGTATATATATTTTCACAAATATAGTGTTTCATCACGTTAAGGAAATATCCTTCTAGTAGTTTCATTGTACTTGAAAATTACAAATACATACTGAATTTTATCAAATGCCTTTTATCATAAACAGAAAGATATGATTTTTCTGCTTATTGTGATTATGTTAATAGATGTCTTATTATGAAACCATTCTTGTATTCATGGAATAAACTCCACTTAGTCATTTCAAATCACTACCAACTTGTTTTTTTATTGATTATGAAAGCCTCTCACTAGAATTTTGTAATGTTAGATGTAGGGTACGGAAAAAATGCTATTCTTATACACGGTTTCCTTTAAATGCAAACACACACATATACATATACACATATATGTATATTTATGAAAAAAGGCATACAAAGTAATCATCAGCAAAACTGAAATTATGTGGAAACATGTTCTGAACAGCCATGGGGCACAGAGGTGAAATAAACCAATGAATGATTTTTTCAGGAAGCTGGCTGAGGAGTGTGTGCCCCTGTGTGCGGGGTGGTGGTGTTCATGGCACATTGTCTTATCTGTCAAGAGGAATCAGACAGGAGCTTGTGTCTTCAGTGGCCCTCCCAATGGTATTTTTCATTCTCCGTATGACAAGTGCTTTTAAAATAGGGTATATTGTGATTATTTTCTTTTTAGTGCTCCTTTTGTTTTTCCTGATGCTATTGTTTCTATACATTTTCTTCCATCTGGACTGATTTTATCACCAACGATCAAAGCAAATTGTTATCGTTTAATAAGCAAGCTAAAAATGAGAAGATCTCTGGAATGCTGGATTTGTGTATGCATTTGAAAGGACATTGACAAATCAGAGAGTGTCTGGAGGACAGTGACCAGTGCAAGGAAGGGAGCCATGTCACACAAGGACCTGAGGAATCAGGAAAGGTCACTTCTGAAGAAGAAAAGACTTGGGTGAGCTTAGGGTGCCAGCGTCAAAGATCTGAGGGGCTGTCATGTGGGAGGACAGGTTTCTTGGTGAGAAAATATTATATAGGGTCAAAGACCTTGATCCCTCCTGGGCTCTGTGATCCTGAACAAGACACTTACACCCCTCTGAGGCTCATTTTCTGCGTCCTTCACCCGACTGGTCAGGTTGTTCTACAGAACAGAGGTGACATAAGCGCCTGCTACATGGTCAGGGCAATTTGTAGTTATTATTTCCACTTATTTTATGTTTTTCCAGATGAGAGAATGAGGACCAAAGAATGGAAATTCCAGAAAGGCAGAGTCTGGCTATGTACAACAGTGTGTATTATTCAAAGTGGAGTAGATTGCTTAGTCCATCAGTATGTCCTGTGATCCGTGGTGTTATAAGGAAGTCTGCCTGCCATGAATATCTTAGGGGGATTTTGGTGAATTTGGTAGGAGTTTAACTAGATGATCTTTATTTATTTTTTTTAAGATTTTATTTATTTATTTTTAGAGAGAGGAGAAGGGAGGGAGACAGAGAGGGAGAGAAACAGCAATGTATGGTTGCCTCTCACATGGCCCCCACAGGGGACCTGGCCCGCAACCCAGGCATGTGCCCTGACCAGGAATTGAACCGGGACCATCCGGTTCCCAGCCCGCGCTCAATCCACCGAGCCACAGCAGCCAGGCGCTAGATGATCTTTATTATGAAGCCCCTACTATGATTCTAACTCTTCCCATCTACTGGCAAAAGAAAACCTATCATTTCCCTCCCTTTCAAAAGAATGTAAGGCACTTAACCGAGAAACAAATGCTAAAATAAAATTTAAAAAATGCAAATATGGGTGTCCTTCATTCTTAAAAACAATAAAATAGTGACATTTGAGGGGAAATTAAAAAATCCTCCCAGAAGATTCCTACTTTCTACCCAGGAGTGTTTGAATCCTCTCTGGTATAGGGCTGTGGGCTTTAAAGGAGTGATTCAGGAAGCATAAGTGAACCCCACCTTGGATCTCCAGAGCATAGCTCCTCTATCAAACTTGTTCTGGTTGGTACTCCCATTTGTCTGCCAGGTACAGTAGAAAAAGCAGGAGATAGTATTCCTTCTCTATAATGGACACCCTGCATATACGTAAGTTAAGGCCTTCACTACATCGAGGTGACAGAACCAGATGGACCCAGTTTGTGGGAGGGTCATCTTCGAAGTTCTGCTGGGAACACTGCTTCCATGGGTAGCCTGGGATCTAGGTAAACCATTGTAAACAAGTACTTACAGACAGGGCGGACTCATGGGGCCTCTTCAAAGCCTCACTGTAACCAAATTAATTCATTTAAGCTTGTGACATTCACATAATTTCCTGTTTGGGACTATATTGTCTTTTGAACCTCCGTACGATAGAAGGGTGAAATGGAACTGGGCAAAGTGAAATATGAGCTAATTTAACATTTTAACAGGCTTTTGAATACAAACACATAAGGTAAAACCTTAGGTCCTTTCAATAAACACAATGAACTACAGATAAAATGTAAAGGAGAGAGATATACTCTTTTGGATAGTTTCATTAGAAAACTGAAATTTATGTGGAGAAAATGAAACTTTGTTTTCCTATCTCTGAGTAAGAGTTTTACTCTTGTGGCTTCTTTTGTAGTTTATAACTTTAAAAACAGATCTTTGAATTTAGAATGCTGTATAATAATTTTCCAGTTAAGATTTCCAGAAATTTTGCAGTTTTTCATAGAAGGTAGTCAAGATAAAGAAAAGCCTGCCAGAAAAATTAAGTTTTTTTCCTTTACTAATTGGTGGAGAATGGGTGAAAAAAAAACTGAAGCCAAAGGTTTGTGTAACTCTGCCTTATGACTTTGAGTTTTTATGTAAAGATTTTACTTAAAAGGTTAGATGTTTACAAAAATGCTTCCTTTGCATTTACATTTGCTTTTTCAGAAAATTTTAAGCTGCTACTCAAGACCTAAAAGACTCTCATCAGAAGAAGGCCCGGCAGCAAGAAGAGCGGGCTCGGGAGCGCCGTGTCACATGGTCCACTTTATTTTCAAGTCTCAGCCCCACTGCCCTCCGGCTGTGCAGCTTTGGACAAGTTCCTCAACTTGCTGTCAGTGCACTCCTCTGTGACAAGCATGATGCTACATGCTCGGTCTGCAGGGGTGTTGCCGTGTCTAGAAGGTTCTGTGCAGTGCCAGGAGCACAGTTAGTGCTGAGCGAATGCAGCTGTTGTTGTAATTACCAACCCCCTGTCCCTGGACGCTGGGGTAGTGGTCTCCCATCCTCTCTCTCAGCCCACACAGACCAAATCCTGTAGGCTGACATAAGCAGACTAAAGTTGAGAGAATTAAACCTTTGCCTTCTTCTTTTTTTTTCTTATGCGCTATGGTTACTGCCATTTTCTGCATTCGTTTCACACTTGGGGATACACTTACTCCCCAAACCTCATTCTCTCTTTAATGAGCCAGAAAACTGATTCGCTTTGGGGGTTCAGTGGTGGCTCCTCTGATTGCTCTGATTCATTCAACTTAAACCAAATTAAAAAGTGTAGGGAATATACACAAAACTCATGAACTCTGCTCTCTCTAGTCCATTATGTGTGTACTTGGCTCCCTTGATCACCTCCTACTCACACATTTTTGGCTGTCGATGTCATGGGGTTCTTATAAAACTGAGAGTAAGGCAAATCAAAAAAGCAGAACATTGAAAGCTAACCTTGCTAGAATCCAGGCCAGCTCATGTTTAATGCAGCCTTCTTTCACAGCATAAATTTATAACCAGGGCTAACAGAGGTGCAATATATTATATTAATATACATGAAAGAAAAACTGTAAGCACTCGACATGTAGGTGGGAAAGAGTTACAGCTGGCTGACTTTTGAGTGGTTTCATTTTTGGCTATGATGGGGCAGGCGCACGTATATTTTCCATTGCTGTTTCCTTCTGTTCTGCCTCCTGCAATCGTACCTAATGCAAGAGCCCTCAAACATCCGACGCCTTCCAAATGGGGAGGATAATTTCTTCTGACAGCCATGTGTTTTATGAGGCCTGCATTTTATGGGCATTAACATTCATGTGCAGAGTACCTTGCATAGGTAATCACCTTTAATCATCACAACAATCTTATAATATCAATGTTAATTATTACCCCCTGGGTTAGAGATGAGAAAACTGATGTTCAGAGATGTGGAACGAAAGCAGGGTTTAAACCCATTTCCATCTGATTCCAAAGGCCATGTCAGGATCTTTCCATTTTCTCATGTCTGCTTCCCACTTTCAGGGATCTGTATATTGTTTATTTAAAAATCAGGTGAAGATTTAATGGAATTTTGGTGATGAATTATTATTGTTCCATAAATTAAATTTTGTAGCATAGCATACTGGTTGAGACTTAAAATAGGGAGCAAAACCAGATGAAGGATGAGGCATCTTTGCTTTTTTTTTGCCTCAGTGGGGAGGCAAAAGTCTGCCTTCATCTCCATTTAATTATCCCAAACCTCTTATCTGTAGTGTCACTGTTCATAATAATTAATTGTCATGCCAGAGGCACTGTGACATGCTTGATGGATTCATGGTGTGCTATATACACAGAGTAATTAGCAATCATTAGTAGTGGGGGCAGAAAGTTGTTGATGGTTTCATTCAAACATTCACTTGGTTAAGTTTATGACTGTGTTCTTTGTGCATAAATGTAATTCAGCAAATCAGGTTTTAGCTTAACTGTTTTATGAAGGATTGGGGTAGAAGTGGTGGCAAGAGAATGGTGTTCTGTTTTCTTTTTGCTTTATCTCTGTAATGACATCTCTAATAATTAGCATATATAGTTCCTGACCATTAGGTAGCATCATTAACCTTAAATATAGATAATGTTAAATTTTGCTAAATCCAATTACAAATATAAAATGTTGAGAATCTGCCACAGGAGAGTAGGGCATGGAGCCCAGAACTGGAAACTCAAAATTTATAGTAAAAATTCTGATTCTTTTCAGCTAGGCTGCTCACCAGAAAACCACTGAACCTCTGGGTCAGTTTTTCAAACTTTGCAAAGGTTATTATCTGCCATCGTCCTATGCAGTAAAGATGACTGAATAACCTTAGCTTAGAGGTGCCAAATAAGTATACCAATAAATAAAGTTTGTAAATGGAAAAAGGCAAGAACAAAGCGGTCAAGCTTTTGAGATCTTTCTTAAAAGAAAAAAGAAGGCAGCCAGTTGAAAGTACATAAAACTGGCTAAAAATAGGGCTACGTGCCTCAGTCAGTCTATATGAATATATAGTTAAATTCAATAAAACTAATTTCCATATTCCAAAGAGTTGATATATATAGCATATGTTTAAAATAAAGAAGGAGGGAACAGAGTGAGAGAGAAAGAGAGAGAGCGTGCAAGCAAACTGTAGATGCTCTGCAAACATCTTGATAGCTACTGTTTCCAGCCGCCCCCCTCCAGTGCCTGGGTCCTTATTAAAAAGTGCTCCTCGGCTTGTTGACAGGCAAACTACATCACTGATAACACTGCCCAGCCCAAAAGCCTGAGGAGGAAGAGAGAATGATGGCTGTCCTTGTTGTGGAATCTGGTTTGCCTGGTTATGAGGTCAGGTGATGCACAAGTCTCTGAGTCTTAGAGCTGGAACCTCCAGGAAGGAAGGTTTCCAGGGCAGTAAATCATCTTCCAGGTATGGATGTGTCACTCCTAACCTACAGCCAGGAAGGAAAGGACCAACCTCCCTCCCTTTCTCTTTCTACAAGCACACAGTTCCTCGTACTCCCACATATAATTAGGTTTTAATTCAACTGCGGCCTGACAAATCCCCAGGTAGTTTTACACACAAGCCAAGAAAGATCAAAGACAGAGGAGGAAATCAGGTTGTATGAAGTCAGAGTAACAGTGGGAGGCTGAAGATCTCTGCTGGGTTGGAGAGCCTCTGTTGAAGGCACAGATGGGAGGAGGAGCAACAGCAGCGAGGCCCTTGCTATCCACAGGACAGAGGGCAGCTGGGCAGCCTACCTGCGGGAGGATGCCCCCCTTTCAGCGGGGAGGTGAGGACTTGCGTTTCAGTTGCCATAGCGCGTGCCAGTGCTGGTGCTGTGTTCTGGAGGGCGAGTGCCAGCTGTGGCTGCCCCACTGCACCCTGGCTTTATAAGGCTGGGGCGGGGCCCCTCAAGGGCATTGCTGAGCAGCAACAGGGCTAGTCACCCAGCTCTCTGGGAACCTGCATCTCCTTGGCAGGTCTTCTCTTAGAGGAGAAAACATTCTACTTATTCCCTTCATCTGAGAGGCGGGTAGATGGCTAAGGGAACTCTTACTCTCTTTCACAAAGGAAGAGGGGAGAGTGAAGTTCAGTGAAAACTTTTTCTCTACACTATCCATCCATCAAGTATATATGGTGAACTCACAGTGTGACAGGCTCTTTGTCATATGCTGGCATGGCAAGGAGGGAAAGACTAGATCTTCGCTTCAAGACATCTGTAGTCTTTTAAAAGAGACAATTGTAAAACAAAATGCTATGCATTTCTCGGTCTTTGCAATTGTAAGCATTTATACCAGGAAAATAACTGGAGATGTAAACAAAGATTTCTGCATGAGAATGGTAATCATATATTTCTTTCTTGTATTCATTAGAATCAATATAAACATCCCTAAATAGGGATAGTTAAATAAAATATAGCCATGAGAGGATTATGTACACATTTACAAATCATGCTTTAAAATAATATTTAATGATGTGAAAAATATTCATGATAAGACAGTGAAAAAGCAGGCTAGAAATCAATAGGTGGCAATTTTGTTAAAAAGAAAAGTACAAATTTAAGGTTAAGCATTATTGTATCTCCTGTGCTGAGCAACATTTAGCATATGGCATGTACTTAGAAAAATCTCTTTGTTCTTCAATACAATGAAAAACTTCTGCTCTTCAAAAGACATTGCTACAAAAATGAAGACCAGCTGCGAACTAAGAGAATATATTTATAGAACACACTTCTGATAAATACTAGCATCTAGACTTTATAAAGAATTCTTACAACTCAATAGCAACTCAATTAAAAATAAGCAAAATATTTTTTAAAACTCCACAGAGTAGAGATACTGACAACAAATAAGCACATAAAAAGATGCTGTGCATCATTAATCAATTGGAAAATATAAATTGAAAACACTCTGAAAGCACTGGTTAGTGTGGCTCAGTTGGTTGGAGCATCATCCCATACGCCAAAAGGTTGTGGACTCGATTCCCAGTCAGGGCATATACCTAGGTTGTCGGTTTGAACCCCAGTCAGGACACATATGGGAGGCGATCAATCAATCAATCTCTCTCTTCCCCCCTCCTCCTTCCCCTCACTCCGAAAATCAATAAATATATTTTAGAAAACATACTGAAATACACTACATATGTATTAGAATGACTCAGTTCCTTTCCTTCAAACTGCCCTCCCCCCAAAATAGAAAACTGACATATTTGTGAAGAGGTGGAGCAACTGTAACTCCCACACATGGCTGGTGGAAATGGAAATTGGTAGAGCCACTTTGGAAGTCAGTTTGTCAATTTCTTATCAAATTAAATGTACATGACTAACAATTCAATTCCTAGAAATTTTCCCACGAGAAATGAAAACATGCGCAAACATAAAAATCTGTATACACATGTTTATAACAGGTCTATTCATAATTGCCAAGAGTTAGACACAACATAAACCAATTGTAGAATGGATAAACAGATTGTGGTATATCTATACTACAGAATGTAATCAGCAATAATGGGAATGAACAGATACATGCAACAGCATGGGTGAACCTCAAAAGTTTAAACTAAATGAAGGTGAGAGTAAAAAAGCTGCTTAATGTATAACTCCATTTCTATGGAATTTGTGAAAAAGTCGAAACTACGGAACAGAAATCAGATCAGTGATTGTCAAAGGAGAGGGTGGGGAAAATGGTTTGACCACAAAAAAGCAGGAGGGGACTTTTGGGGCCGACAGAAACATTCTGTACCTTGACTGTGGTGGTGATTACATTCATCATACATTGTACGGTGTTACATAAAAATGGTGAGTTTTACTGTAGCAGATTATACCTCAGTACATAGTTCATGGTTTATCTCACTACACAATAAAAATATTTGTTAAATAAATGGATAAAAATACTCTAAAGTGTTAATGGTGGCTGTCTGTAGGTGAGAGTATTACCTGTTGATTTTTATTACCTTTTCTCAGTTTTTCTATATTACTTTTCAAATCAGTAAAAACCAATAAGACACCAAAAGCAAAGGCAACACAAGCAAAAACAAACAAGTGGGACCACATCAACTAAAAAGCTTCTGCTCAGCAAAGAAAACCACTAACAAAAGTAAAAAGGCAATCTAATGAGAAAAAAACTGCAAATCATTTATCTGATAAAGAATATTTAAAATATATAAGGAACTCATACAACTCAATAGCCAAAAACAAACAAAATGATTTTAAAAATGGGCAGGGGGATCTGAATAGCTTTTTCCAAAAAAGACATTCAGATGATCAACAGGTGCATGTATCAAAGATGTTCAATATCACCAATAATCAGGGAAATGCAAATCAAAACTACAATGAGATATCATCTTATACCTGTTAGAATGGCTATTATCAAAAAGACAAGAGATACAGGTATTGGAGAGGACATGGAATAAAGGAAACCCTCGTGCGCTGTTGGTGGGAATGTAAATTGATATAGCCACTCTGGAAAACAGTATGGAGGTGCCTCAAAAAATTAGCAAAATAGAGCTACCATATGATCTTGCAATACCGCTTCTGGGTGTTTATCCAAAGAAAAGAAAAACGCTAATGGGAAAAGACATAGCACCTCCACGTTCACTGCAGCCAAGATATGGAAGCAACCTAAGTATCCATTAATAGATGAATGGATAAAGAAATTGAGGTATATATATATATATATATATATATATATATATATACACACACACACACACACACACACACACAATGAAATATTACCATATTTTGCCATGTATAATGTGTACTTTTTGCCCAAATTTTTGAGGGAAAAATAAGGATGTTTATGTTACATGGGTAGTACCTGAAATATCTTGTATCTATTCTTGTGTCTTATAATTATTTTTCACCAAAAATTTCTTGTATCATAATATGTTTAAAAATAAATGCTAAAATTCCTTTATAACACAAAAAACAAGTATCTAAATATAAATAAATAATTGAATTAAAAAATTAAAACAAAGATTTTTTTTTCTTGAAACTTTGGGCCGAAAAGATGGGTGTGTATTACATATGGCAAAATATGGGTATTTTGCCATAAAAAAGAAAGAAATTATGCCATTTATGACAATATGGATGAAGCATGAGGACACTATGCTAAGTGAAGTTAGTCAGGTAAAGGCAAATACTATATAATCTCCCTTACATGTGGAATATACGAAAAAACAAGTCACAGATACAGAGAACAGATAAGTGGTTGTCAGAGGCAAGGCGGTGAATGTGGTCAGAAGTTACAAACTTTTACTTATAAAATAAATAAGCCATGGGGATGTAACATACAGCATGGTGACTATAGTTAATAGTACTATATTGTATAATTGGAAGTTGCTAAAAGAGTAGATCTTAAAAGTTTTCAATATGAGAAAAAATCTTTTAATTTATGTATGGTGATGGATATGAACTAGACTTATTATTGTGATTATTTTGCAATGTACACAAACATGAAATCATTATATTGTACACCTGAAACTAATAGGATGTTATATGTCAAATATATCTCAATTGAAAATAAATAAATAAACAGTAAGCCCTGGCTGGTGTGGCTCAGTGGAATGAGCACTGGCCTGCAAACCAAAAAGTTGCCAGTTCAATTCCCAGTCAGGGCACATGCCTGTGCTGCAGGCCAGGTCCCCTGTTGGAGGCATGTAAGAGGCAAACAATGGATGTATCTCTCACACATCGATGTTTCTCTCCCTTTCTTTCTCCCTCCCTTCACCTCTAAAAATAAATAAATAAAATCTTTAAAAAAATAAACCAACAGCCCTGGCTGGTGTAGCTCAGTGGATTGAGCGCGGGCTGCAAACCAAACAGTTGCTGGTTTGATTCCCAGTCAGGGCACATGCCTGGGTTGTAGGCCAGGTTCCCAGTTGGGGACGCGTGAGAGACAACCACACATTGATGTTTCTCTCCCTTTCTTTCTCCCTCCCTTCCCTTCTGTCTAAACATAAATAAATAAATTCTTTAAAAAAATAAAATAAGCCAACAAAAAGATTAGAGTCTGAATGGAAGCTCTAAAAAAACCCCCTACAAACAAACTCTTTTTGGGGCGGGGGGGGGGGAGGAGTCTGTTAAAGTGTTGTGACCAAGATAGGTAGACGCTATGGAAACAAAGAGAAGGAATCATCCATGTCATCTGGCAAATATTTGTGAGTGGCCTTCTCTTAGAGAGACCCGAACTAGGAGCTGGGCTTTAGAGGTGACAAAACCCCATTCCTGCTTTCAGCAAATCTCAGTCTCGTTGGGATGTAGTAGATGATATGAGAAGCCTAAGGGGATTCCTTCTATGGTTAACAAGGTTTACAATTAATGGTGTTCTGTAGAAATTTCTGTGATGACAAAATACTCTGTATCTGCTCTGACCAACATGGTAGCCACAAGCCACATGTAGTTTGAGCACTTGCAGTGTGGATAGTGAAACTCAGAAGCTAAATTTTAAATTATAATGAACTTAAATATAAAACTACATGTGGTTTGTGGCTCCTGTATTGGACGGCATGTGTCTAAAGCATAAAACTTAGGTCCGTGATTGTTGCCCACATTTTAGGAGAAATATGAAAGGTACAAATAATTAGAATCCACAGGGCATCTCCTCTCAATTCTGTTCCTCCTGACCCTACCTATTTAACATGAGCTTCATAGACTAATACATACCATGTTAACTTTTGCTGTTCTATTTACCCCCAAATGAAAAATATCTGAGTTAATAACAGACCCATAAATAGGGATATAATAAAAGAGTGGCATAACTTACAGAGACAACTTGTTTAACTGTGGGAATTGGAGAAGAGGGAGAAAAAGGAAAATGAGGCCGATACAGTTTTCTTTCTCGGTTGCCCTTTCCCCACTCATCCCTTCCCCACTCTGCCACCACCTCTGCTTCCACAAGAACAGGAGGTCCAGAGTCTCAATCCTGACTCCTTGTACCACCACAAGGCAGCCCCCTCACGGTGGTGGGGTCTTCCGTGGCCTTATCTTATGTCAGTCACCAAAAGTCCAGGCCTGCTGCATGCCTGTGAGCACTGTGAGGTTAGGAGAGTCTGGATTACTTATTTTGTGGATGTACTGCAGCCTCCATCAGGATGAAAGTCTCAGCCAAGGAAGGCAACATATTATTAGTCTTTAAAAGGGCTTGTAAACCTCATTTGAAGAGAGTCATTTGTCCAGTTAACTGCAGTGGGAGAGTAGTTCATGCTAGGACCAAAGCATTTGGAATTATGCTGAGTAATGGTCAAAGCCTAGTAAAATGGCTTCTCACAACATTGAGGTTGCCCAACAGCTTTTTGTCTTTTAAATGAAAGGACAATTAATGACATTAATAATATTTCAAAATTATACAACGCTTCATCAGAGTACTTTCTTCTTTTAGTTTGTGTGTTGGCAGCCATTATTACTTTCTTCATGCACTGAGAGTTTTGCTGTGTGTATCTCATTTTTATATACATATTTTTTCTCTTAACATACTGCATCTAATGCCCAGTTCTGAAAGTATGAGAAATCTGTGTTAGATCAGCAAGAAAGCTAACCAGGAGCATAATGACTTTCATGTGATGGGGTGGTTTAGAGGGGAGCTCCCTTCAAGGGGCCCTGCCCCTGTTGTGTAAGATATTTCTGAGCTTCCAGTGCCTACCTGGGGTCACCAGCTTCCTTTGCCTGTTTATAAGATGTAGTATGCCTTCCTCTCCCCTCTCTCTTCACAACATCAGAATTTTCCTTTCCTCCAGGGACGCCTGAAATTCCTGGTATTTTTATCAGCAAACTTGTGCTGTCTTTTCTGCCTTTGTTGGGCCCAAAACAAAGAGGCCATTAATAATTCAGAGATGTATATAGGGATCTTTCCTCTGTGTTATCACACAGACACACACCTTTGCAGATAGGGGATTTCCCCAGAAACAAAACAAGCCTCCATTCTGTGTGCAGGGTGGCATATAGGCATAGTTTTGGTAACAATGTAAACAGTGAACTGTATACTTTCTCTTGTCTTGGGCCTTGAAGTTTTAGTGGTGGGTGTTACAGCAAAAAGGCAATGTCTTCATTAGAAGATAATAATATTTACTTGTTTAGAGAAGTACACTTGAGAAGATCAGTGAAAACACTAATTTCTGCAATCCCCTAACTTCACTACCTCCTATAAAGCAAAAACTTATTTATTCCACTTTACAGGTGGGAAAAGGCCATAAAAGGAGATAAAGAGAGGCAAATGAGCTGTGAAAGATTATAAAATGGCAGAGAAATGATTGGAAGCTGCTATTGCTCCATTGCTGAACCAATCTTTAGCATCTGAGAAGTCACGCTGGAAATTGCATAACACATCAATAAGAAAACAACATTCCTTCTAAGCAGCTGATGCTAATAGTAGGTTATATGTCACAGAGATGACTGCCGCTTCAGTGTGTTAGAAAGTTTCAGGTACCTGAGATTCTGAAAGGAGCCAGACTTAGCCACCGGCCTTTTATGGGTCAGTGTTGGACTGTATACACTCTCTTGATGGCTTCCCTCCCTACTGCCCAAGATCCTCCCTGCCTTTCCTATTAAAGGAAAAACTAGAACTGAAAATTCACGGTGGACATTTTTGCTATTTCTTTAGTCTATATCAGTTTATTTCAGTGCTTTGTTTTCTCTCTCAATTTTATTCAGTATTTTCCCCGTGGTTTCCCCATTATATGTTCTCTAGGTGGGGTGTGGGACATGGGGGTGACTTTATGGGACAAATGTTCACTTGGGCCTAAAGGACTGATATACTTGCCTCTGGGGACTTTTTGCTGCCACACAGGGCAGCAGGGTAGGTTTCTTAGCCTGGGGATTCCTTTACACGAATCCTAGGCCCCTGTAGTTGTGACGTGATGACCCCTTTTCCATCGGAGACTTCCATCTCACTGTCGGGAAAACCCTCCCATTTAGTACGTACTGTGTATCTCTTATTGTCAATGCTCTGTCTTATGTCTCCTACAAATTAATCATCTAATTTAACATCTAAGGTTATTTACATTTTTGTTTATTAAACAGATAATACATTCATGTAATTCAAAACTTAAAAACTACAAAAGGAGACATTAATGAAAGAAATTAAAGGAGATACCAATAAATGACAAGATATTTCATGTTCATGGATTAGAAGTATTAGTAATGTGTTACAATATCCACAGTACCCAAAGCAAGCTACGAATTGAATCTTGCATTGAATCTGAAGCAAAGCAGATTCAATGCAATCCCTATCAAAATTCCAATGGCATTTTTATACAAATAGAGCAAACAATCCTAAAATTTGTATGAAACTACAGAAGACCTCAAATAGCTAAAGCCATCTTGAAAAAAACCACAAAAACCCAAAGCTGGAGGCATTATGTTTTGAATTTCAAACTATATTACAGAAATACAGTAATCAAAATAGTATGCATGGGCATAAAAACAGATACATTGGTCAATGGAACAGAATAGAGAGCCCAGAAATAAACCCACACATATATGGCCTATTAACTCATGACAAATGAGCCAAGAACATACAATGGGGAAAGGGTGGTCTGTCCAATAAATAGTGATGGGAAAACTGAACAGCCATATGCAAAAGAATGAAACTGGACCATTATTTTATACCATACACAAAAATTAACTAAAAAAAGATTAAAGATTTGAATGTAAGACCTAATCCATAAAACTCCTAGAAGAAAACATAGGTGGTAGTTTCCTTGATGTTTGCCTTGTAGATTTTTTGGATCTGACACCAAAAGCAAAGGCAACAAAAGCGAAAATAAAGTGAGACTACAGCAAGCTAAAAAGCTTTTGTACAGCAAAGGAAATCATCAACAAGATTAAAAGGCAACCTACCAAATGGGACAAAATATTTGTGAATCATATATCTGATGAGTGGTTAATATCAAACATATATACAGAACTCATAGAAGTCAAAAGAAAATAACCAGTATGATTTAAAAATGGGCAGAAGATATGAATTGACATTTTTCCAAAGAAGACATACAGATGGCCAATAGGTATATGAAAAGATGTTTAATATCACTAATCATCAGGAACATGCAAATTAAAGCCACAATGAGATATCACTTCATGCCCGTTAGAATAGCTATTATCAAAAAGACAAGAGGTAACAAGTGTATCAAAAAGACAAGAAATAACAAGTGGAGAAAAGGGAATCTTTGAGCATTGTTGGAGGGAATGTAAATTGGTACAACCACTATGGAAAGCAGTATGGAGGTTCCTTAAAAAAAAAAAAAGAACTATCAGATGATCTAGCAATTCTACTTCTGGGTAGTTATCAGAAGAAAATGGAAACACTAACTAGAAAAGATACCTGAACACCCCACATTCACTGCAGGGTTATTTGCAATAGCCAAGATATAGAAACAACTTAAGTGTTCATCAGTGGATGAAAGGATCTAGAAAGTGATATATATATATATATATATATATATATATATATATATATATATATATATATATATATATATATTCAGCTATAAAAAAGAATAGAACCTTGCCACTTGTGACAACATGTATGAACTACGAGGTCATTCTGCTAAGTGAAATAAATTAGACAGAGAAAGACAAATGCCATATGATCTCACTTATATTTGGAATCTAAAACAAACAAGCAAAAAACCCAAGCTCATAGATACAGAGAATGGATTAGTAGCAGCTAGAGGCAGGGAGGAGTTGGGGGGTTAGACAAAATGGGTGAAGGTGGTCAAAAGGTACAAAATTACAGTAATAAAATAGATTTTGTGGGGATGTAATATACAGTATGGTGACTCTAGTTAATAACACAGTGTTGAAAGTTTCAAATAACACAATATTTGAAAGTTGCCAAGAGTAAATCTTAAAGGTTCTCATCACAAGAAAAAAGTTTTTTGTAACTATGTATGGTGATGGATATTGACTTACTGTAGTGATCATTCTGCAATTTATACAAATATCAAGTCATTATGTTGTATGCCTAAATCTAATATTGGGTTGGCCAAAAAGTTCATTTAGTTTTTCCTGTATGATGGCTGTAGTGGTGCTTAGTTGTCTTTAACGTCATTCAAAAGAATTTTGTTGTATTGTGACAGCCGTCATATCAGTGTGCATTTTAAAAAAGCTTATAAAAATTGGTGAATTTTTGTGCAGCCATTTTAATATTGAAGCTGGAAGAAGATACACAACATTCTTGACATATTATACTTTATTATTTCAAGAAAGGTATAACACAACTGAAACACAAAGATCTGTGCAGTGTATGGAGAAGGTGCTGTGACTGATTGAATGTGTCAAAGTGGTTCGTGAAGTTCCTTGGCACTGTTGACATTTTGACCAAGTAATTCTTTGCTGTGGGGCTGCCTCATGCACTGGAAGGTGTTTAGCAGCACCCCTGGCCTCTACGCACTCGAAGCCAATAGCTGGAGATAACTGACATATTCAAGATATCCAAATCAATAAAGTTAGTGGTGAAAGTAAAAAATGTGTCTTTATTTTATGGAAAAAACCAAACAGACTTTTGGTCAATCAATATAATGTTATATGTCAGTTATACCTCAATTTAAAAAAACCAGTACAAAATGGTATATAGTAAACCTGTATGATTTTTCTATCTGATTGCCCCTAACTCCCACCTTCTCAACTTCCAGGTAACCCTGTCTGGAGCAACCAAGTTATCAGTTTTCCTAAGGTATTTTATACATTTAGAAGAAATGCACACACAGACACTTTTATCCTTGTTATACAACCTATGGTAATATATACACACACTATTGTATGCCTAATGTTTTTCATTCACAGCATATCTTGAAGATAGTTTCCCAATTGGATATAAAATTTTTGCTATTATTTAACCTCCCATTTTATGGATGGATCGCAATTTATTTTACCAGTGCCTTATGAAGATTTATGCTGTTTCTAGCCATTCACTATTTCAAATAATGTTGCAGTGAATAATCTTGTACACATGCAAATTTGGCTGCATGTGTTAGTTTGTTTATAAGACAGATTTCTAGAAGATTGCTGTATCATAAGACATGGCATTTGTACTACTGACATTGATAAACTGCCCTTCATAAAAGTTGGAAGGCAATTCCCACTAGCAACAAATGAGTACCTCTTCCCCCGCTATGCCAACTTTTGATCTTTGTCAAGCTGGTCAGTAAAAATAGCGTTTCATTTTCAAATTTATTTCTCTTAGTATGAGTGAGGTTGAACCTAATACTTAAGACTCATTTGTATATTCTTTGTTGTGATAATTTATTCATAAATTATGTTGATTTTCCTATTGGTTTCTTGGTATTTTGGTCATTTTTGTTATTGCTTTTTCGAAGGTTTTTATATCCTATTATCTGTGTAATAAAGGGTGGAGCAAAAATTGGTTTACAGTTGTTCACATGGAAAATAGTACAATAATTAATAAGTAATTTAAGAATAAACTGTTTTGCATACTCACAACTGTTAACCTACTTTTGCCCCACCCTGTAAGAAACATGTTGATGATTTTCTTGTGTAAATTAGAAAATACATAGAAATTATTGTTGTATATGTCAGGGGTATCCTCTGAAGGATGTTTTGTCTTTTTTAATGTTGTTATATATTCATTAAACAAAACTGTTATTATTGGTATTTTCAAACATACAGAAGTAGAGAGAATAGTATAACATACTGCAATGCACTCATTACCCAGCTTCAGAAATTATCAACACAAGGCCAGTCTTATTTCACCTATAACCTTCTTCTGCTGCTCCACACCCCCGTGTTTCCCCCTCCCCCTTGGACTACTTAGATGCAAAATCGGTGATATTATATAATGTCACCATACTGATTGCTATTATTTTAAAATATTACTATAATGTCTTGTAGGCAAAATTAACAGTCATTCCTTAATATCATTAAATATTTAATCAGTATTCATTTGCTTGATTGTCTCATAAATTTTTTTGTTATAGTTTGTTCACATCAGAATCTAACCCAATGTACACACTGCATTTGGTTACTGTGTCTGCTAAATTTTAAAAAAAATCTAGAGGTTCCCTTCCCTTATTTTTTCTTGCATTTATTTATTGAAGAAGCTGCATCTGTAGTCCTGTAGAACTTGCCACATTCTGGACATTTTTTCCCTGGTCTTTGTATCTCCTGCAAAATGGTGTTTAGATCTAGAAGCTTGATCTGATTCAGGCTGGATTTCTTTATTTTTGGCAAGTATACTTCAGTGGTGTTATTGTGCACTTCGTGTTTAATCATGTCAAGAGGCACATAGAGTCTTGTTTATTTCTGTGATGTTGAAGTTGATCTGTCAGCTTAGATACAGATCAAGAATGCTATTAGATACAGAAAACAAAACTTCTCTCTATAGAAAATGAAGTGCCAAAGAAACCCACAATCTCATTTTGAGAGGAGAGAATACACAATATGTTAAGCTGACTCTCATATCTAACACAGTGAAAGATTTGGAGCAAAACTGGTCTTTTGGTTCAAGTTTTATTTAATCCCCAGTTCGGGTATTTGTGGGACATATATGTGGGTTTATGGTGTCGAAAGCATTTGAAGTTTAGTTATTTTTCTACCTCCTTTTTCTTTCATTTGTCTTGGAACAAAAATTTCTTCATCTTGTTTATTATATCTCACGTTTAAAAGTGCTTCTGCCAGCTGCCTGTAAAATGTTAGTGGAAGTTTAGAGAGCTTGGAAAATGTCCCTCCAGGAGGTCTTGATGGCTGAAGTCTCACCTGTGATCATGTAGGCTTTCAGTTTCTAAGTGACTACTTCTCAGTCTGTCTTCCTGCCTCTGAAATTTCGCTTTCCTCTTCTCTTTACACTCCCCTGCTCTGGTGGACCCCCTAGCCTTCCATGACCCCATGTCCAGGAGACACACCTGCAATCATCCTACTCTCCCCATTCATAATGTTTTGTGGGGTTGATGAATGAAATTTCATGCTATCCCAAATTTGAATCACTCCACAGGTCCTCAAAAGTACTCGTTTAAAGGAAATCAGTTTCTTAATTTGTGATTTGCAAACTTCAGTTTTCTTTTTTGGAATTTTTTAAAAAGATTTTATTTATTTATTTTTAGAGAGAATAGAAGGGAAGGAGAGGGGGAGAGAAACATCAATGTGTGGTTGCCTCTCATGCGCCCCCTACTGGGGACCTGGTCCGCAACCCAGGCATATGCCCTGACTGGGAATCGAACTGGAGACCCTTAGGTTCGTAGCCTGTGCTCAATCCACTGAGCCACACCAGCCAGGGCCAAAACTGCAGTTTTCAAAGAAAAGAAGCCCATGTGGTTTCCAAACGGAAAATGAATTTCCCCAAAAGCTTTCTACAATAACTGTGATTTTGCTAGTAGTGCTAACACATGAAGGTGAAGTGAATATCAACTTCATGGCCATCTTGGATAAGAGGGAATTCTGTTACTCAAATAAAGAAATAGAAATACAACTACGAATAACATTATTTTCTGAATGGTTTTAAAATTCTCTCAATCCCATTAGTTAATCCTATTTTAACCATAAAAATTACTTTCCTAAATATATGATAATCCTGTTATAAAACACAAAGTAATAAATGAATGAAATTAGAAGTAGTCTCTTCTTTGAAAAGTTTCTGCAGATGCCCCTGTGGGGATGAAGGAAATAGCGATAATTTGTCTTCAAGTAAAAGATGTGCACTTGTGTGGGTTGAGGAATGGATGGGCTTGGAAGAGAGGCACATGTGTTCTGTTCTCTCTTGGATATTGTACTGTGGGTGTATGCGGTGATTGAAGTGTTTTAGAAATTGAAAAATTAATGAAAGTCTAAAGATACCAACAGGCCTTGTAGAATTTGATTTCAACTGTTGCTGAAAAGACATTGTGAGAGAATATCCACTTTCCAAACATAATCTGCTCTTTAATAGCATTGGTTGGAAGTTAAAAAAAAAAGACACGTTATACACAAAAATTTATACTGTATTATTAATAGATTTAGTGGATTATATTACCTAAGAATCTGGTTTCTGAATAAAAAATCTTTTCATGGTAGATGATATTAAAACAATTCTTCTTTTCTATATGACCACGACTAAACAGAGATTTAAAAAAATAGTCCCTTCTCTTTATTTGCTTTGCACTCTTTGAAATCCCATAGCTGTGTGTAAGTGTGGGAAATAGAAAGACCATAGATTTTAAGATGCAGAATAGCTAGGTTGAGAACCTTGACTCTAGATTCCGGGCCTGGGTATCGTCAGCCACACAACATCAGCATTTTAAGCTTCGCACGTGCTTAGTGTAGAGGTGGGGTAGATTAGGAGAGTTAACTCTGTTCTTTAGATCACATAGCATGTGGTTGGCACAAAGCGAAGGCACGTCACTGATGCGGAGAATGCCGGGCAGAGCGGCGGTGAGAGGAGCGGCGCCGCCCTTCGTAGTGCAGCAGCGATACGGGCAGCAGGAAAGCTGGCCGCTCCAACTTCTGCAGTTCTGCTTCGGAAAGGAAGGGCCATCAGTCTAGGTCACCAAAAAAATTTTACTGATGCACGTGGAAGTCAAAATGACAAACAGTTGTGATAAACAGTTATTTGAATGGTTCTCCTCTGCAACCAGTGTGTATTCTATGAAAACAGAAGCAACAAGAAAAGAATTTTCAGTTTGTGAACTATGGAAAAGGTCAGAAAACAGCTATGCTATCAGGCAAAGAAAGGAAATGTCAAAAATTAAGTGGGAAAAGAAGAAAGTAAAAAAAAAGGATGCAAAGAATACCTTGTATAAAATGAAAGCTGGGTGGTAGAATGTAGGTGTCAGGTGGGTATAGGAGCTAATTTCAAGAGCAAAGCCACATAAGAACTGGGCCCTACTTAACTGACAGCAGATAATGCTTCAGAAATACAAAATCCACTTTGCTGAAGCCCATTCAGTTTAGAGGTAGAAATGTCAGTACGGACTGTGTGCCTAGCCTTCCAAGCCAGGGCATCATCATTTTTTGTGTTGCGGAAGAGAAAGTGCAGCCCCTAGGTCTCAACAAAGTATTTCTTCTAAAAATAAAAAAAATTGTTTTCTTGTACAATTAAAATGCACTGAACTTCTTTTCCTGGCATGCCAGATGCTGACTCATTTGGAGAGAAAAACAGTTCCATTCTAAGCACCCTTTTCACTATTTTCTATCCAACGAACTCCAAGAAGATTTTGTCAGCCAAACTGCATTAGACAAGCAAGTCATATTGCTACTTTTCTTCTTCAGCCGTATAGACCAAAGCTTGTATGGGCATTTTCTCACTGATGGTAAAATTCCAGCCAACAGTCCATGTCTGAGCTAGCCTGGAGTTGCAATTTGGCCCTCTGACTGCCCAAATTAGCTCAGAGTCTATTTGGACTCTGATATTCAAATCAGAGTAAATTTGATTTGAATATTAGAGAAAAAATAATTTTAAAACTTTGTCAAAAAAAAAAAAAGAACATACCTATCTGATGCTGTGGTTACCATGGTATAATTAATGAAAATCTGTTAAAAAAATTGAAAAAAGTGAGTTCCTATGCTATAATCTTGTTTTTTAAATAATGAAACTTGTTTGCTAATTACTCTGACATAAAATATATACCCCTGGTTAGGTGTAATTCTGCCTGTATTCAAAATGAGGCAGAATAATATTAATTATATATAAGACATTCATCACAAGAGGAAAGAAAATAGCTAGTCATAATATGGAAGGAGAATCATAACCTCTCAGGACAGGAAGAGCCCTTAGAAGTCAATTAGGGTAACTGACTCATTTAACTTTTTTGGATTATAGTATCATTTCTACAATACCTCTAAATTTCTATTCCATAAATTAATCCAAGAATGAAAATACCATATTAAACATATATATTAATAAGAGTTCAAAGATTCAACTAAAAAAAGCTGACCTTCTTTGGCCTTAACTCTGTAAATCTGAGCATAATAATTTAAGAGGGAGGTTATCTCATGGGTTTTGACACTCGAAAGATCTGGATTTGAATACTGTCTTCACCACTTAGCGGCTGTAGGAGTTGGGAAATAGTTTGCTACATCTGTCACATTTCTGCCTCTGTGAAAGCTTTTGTATCAGATAAACTTTTCTAGGATGTTTGCATAGTGAACAATCTTAGAAGATACAGTGTCTCCCTCCAGGGCACTGGGCAGGTTTTGTTTACTACCCAGGGTGATAAAAATAATGTCTCTTTCTTGGGCATACGTGGGGTAACTTTACTTAATAACAGCTTCCTTATAGATCAGGGGCTTCCTAAACTTGGGGTATCTCAGCTGTGAGTCAGACCTACTGTGTGGGCACTGTACCTGGGCTTCTTCCCATTTCCTTTGTACGGCTTGGGGGACAAGGGGGACTAGCGGGACAACTGCCCTGGCTTGTTTGGGACTTTAATGCTAAAACTAACTGTCCTGGGCAAACGGGATGGTTGGTCACTCTAACAAGGTGGTTGATATGTACGTGAACCTCATGCTGTCTGCGGTGCCAGGAAGATAAAGTCCTTTGCCTCTGACCTGGGAATTTGGAGTTTTCTGCCAGCATGCCTGAAACAGTGGCAAGCTGACTCATTCACCAGCAAAGGGTAAAATCTCAGATCCTTCACAGTTCTTGACAGTAGGATGCTTGGCAAGTACTTCCTTAAGCCTCAGTTTTCTTAACTCTAAAATGGAGATAATAACATCTGCCTCAAAGAGTTGTGAGGATAAAGGAAATGGTGCAGGTAAAGCCTGAGCACCCAGCCCAGGACAAAACAGGTCCCTAGCAGATCTTGACAGTTGCCACTTCATTATTGTAGTATAAGTCCTATTAGATAAACTTTTTCGGAACCAGTCATTCATGGATTGGCTTCTGTGTGTGTATCTCCCTCTCAATGTTCTCACACAATAGAACACAGTAGATTTAAAAATGCTCAATTAAGTATTTTTTATTATTTTATTACCAATGTCAAATTGATTTATGGCTGAGTCTAGTTACTGATTAAAATGTCCCCCAACTGGATGATTCAGTGACCCTATGTATTTATTGCACTTTTTGTAAAGCTCTTTTTAATCTGGTAAAGCTGTATCTAATGATATTTAACAAATGAAATTTGACTTCCTCCTTTAAAGACCTCTAGGAGATAATAAAATTACAATGACAGGGAACACTCGTCAGAGATTATTTACTTGACATCATGTGGAAGCATTTCATCTGTCATATAATATAAGGTAAATACCATACACAAACCCATTAATCTCAGCTGCTATGGCAAACAAAGCTGAAAATAGCATTTCCATCATTATTTGTATTTCCAAAGATTTTATACATTTTTTTTTGTGTGTGAATATGTGTTACATTTGTTTTTTTCTTCTATGAGTCACAGAGTTTCTTCAGAAGAAAAAGATCCCCAGGTTTTCTTTGATTTGGAGGATTCAGAATGCCAAACATCTGGGCAGTCTTCTGCTTGTTTAGAGATGTGGTAGTGCTCATATTTTGTGCAACAGAGGAACGCAACATTCCTTTCATGGGTTGCAAGGAAAGCAAATTTAAACTGAGTGTGGTTTTGAGATGATTCGAAACTGTCTAGGAAAATGGATCCGTTTGGGATACGATGATTATACCTCAGTTATCTGGTTCGCTTACGTGTGGGTAAGCGAAGAATGACAAACAAATGAAAACCCAGTCAGTGCCTCTGCCTCTACTCAGACGTGATCAAGAGCAATAGAGTTCATGCATTATTCTATTTTTGTTCTGAAACCCTGATTTCCATTTTACTTGTAGGCTCAGCTCAGTTCTTGTTCTGCAAATGTAACAGGAGACTCAGTAAATTCATTCCTAGGACATCAGGAGTTGTCTTTTCTGAACTGGCAACTGCCTTAGTATTTCCCTTGGTTCAAACATGAGATTCATAGCTTGATGCTTAACTGTAGGAAATATAAAACATTCCGAAATGCTGGTTAACGGAGCCAGTTAAGTTCTTCATGTGATGTAGCCATATAGAGCTGCGGTATCCCTCTCTGGTCAGAGTTGAAAATCCAATGGCCTCAAATGTTCTGTTGGTTTCTGTACATATAGTAAGGAAACTAGACCTGCCAACAATGACCACTATACACATTTTAATTTTTAATCTTATTTATTTTTATGGAGGTAAAATCGACATACCATAAACACATTTTTATTTTTGAAGAACTGTTTGTTCCTGTTTTTCAGCCCACTTGCTTTGATTGGAGTCAGAAACTCCTTTCTCCATCTCCTAACAGCTGGAGTCTCTTGGCTCTGAATGTGCTTTTCTTAATCTCAAAATCTTGTCTTTAGCCAAGGCCCTACATTTTGTCTTCTTTGCTATCGGTGAGACGTCTGCTGGCAGCTCTCTCTACAGACCTCGTACCGGCACCCTGTGTTTTCACAATGGCTTCCCTTGGGTGTCTGTCTCTGTGTCCAAATTTCCCCTTTTTATAAGGATACAGTCATACTGAATTAGGTTCCACCCTAAAAATCTCATGTTAACTTGATTTTTGGTAAAAACCCTATTTTCAAACAAGGTCACATTCACAGGTACTGGGGGTTAAATCTTCTACATCTTTTATGGGGGGCATAATTCAACCCATTATAGTCCCATTGCCTTTATATCTCAAAACTCTTCTTTTAGTGCTGGACCCGAAGAACCCACCAAGAAACTGATCTGAGGCTCAGGCCATGAGACGAGCCCATGCACCTAAATCAGAGGCAGTGAGTGCTAAAGTACAACCAGGACCCTCACCAAGGCATGCACCCTGGAGTGTGGCTTCTTTTGCTACAATGCATAGCCATGTTCCCCCCACGGTTTCAGCCACTCAAAAGGCATTGTCTTTTTTTAACTTGCACATGTTGTTCTACAGGCTAGCTGAAGTCCCATGATGTCAACTTCTGCTTATTTAAATGGATATTAATTATTAGCTATTCTGAATATAGACTTTTTTCCAATTCTGTCATTCTGTACTCATTTTCATGTATAAACTATGTAGTCTGTTTTGCTCTTGAAAATGGGCAGTCTTTCTTTTAACAGAAATAGCCTCACTGTCATCATTTTTATAGTCAGTCGAAACTGTATTTTCTGTAAAAGTTCAAGGTTCAGAGGAAGGAAGCACAGCAAACCTATATTATGTGTCAGATGAATTAAAATACAGATAGGCCACTTGGCCTGGCTTCCTGCCTCTGCTTCTATTCTGGTTTTACAAGTACCCCACAAGCTCAGCATATGAAAATATGGAAGAAAATATTATTGCCAGTATTTTCTCACAGCATCCAACTGTGGAAATGAACATTGAGATCTGGATCACTTATTATTTGACAAATTTTAAATATAGTTCATTAGTGGTTTGTAATTAAAAGAAAATTCCATCTACCACAGCGAGAACCTTCTCCACCAAGAGCATGACTGAATGCTGAACGCATTTAAATTACCTTAAAATCTTGTCATTGTTCATTAAATTCATGGGACAACAGTAGCCCAGACTCAGCTTTCTAATTCTGGAGTTTGGCAAGCATGGGCAGTATCCCGGTTGTTCACTGCGGATGGGAATGCCAGCTTCAAAGAGACCAGCCTGAATAGCATCTGCTTCTCCATTTATTGCTGACTCCAGGCTTGGTCTTCCCATAGATTCACCTGCCTGGGAATCTTTGCCAAACCAGTAGGGTGAATTTGAATGGGACTGGAGACCATGTTTCCCTGCCCGTGACCTCTCCAGAGAGCTCAAAGTCACAGGACTCTGAGTAATGACCTACTGAATTAGCAAGGACAGTGGCTAATCTGTAAATCCCAGGTTGTGCACTATCCTGAAGAGCTGGACAATGTCCGTAAAATTTTGCTAAATATGAGCCACAAAAAAGCCAAGGTATATCAAAGTCTACTGTGGGGATAGATTTAGGAGCATACTAATGATTTTTTGTCAGTATGTACTACTTTTCTAAACCAATTTTGAGCATATTCTTCTAGTGTGTTTAGATTAAACAGAGGATTTTTACATTATTTATCTTTATCTATAATGATGGCTCACAGCCTCACAAAAGAGCCTATTTTAGGCTCATTACCTTGTATGTTCATACAAATATTGGAGGAGTGTTCCCAGATGGTGGAATCAAGAGACCTGGGAGCTGCAATGTGGATGGTAGAAGAGGTTCCAGGAGCTGGGTCCAAGCTGGCTGCAATAAATGGATATTGAGCTCACTGCCTCCCAAGAACACAGCACATGTACACCTGTATTTAGAGCAATTCTTCCTGAGAGACAACTGCGAGACAATTGAATAGCTTCTGCATAATAAGCAAGAGAGAGACCACATGGAGAAAGTTGGGAACTATGAGAGCTCTCTTGGAGCTGAGGGAATAATTCAGGACTGGAGGAAGAGGTAAATGTCACTGTTTATATCCTCCTTGTACTTGGATAGCTCCATCCAGGTTCTCTGGATAACCTCTAGGGCCACTGTAGCATGTCTCCAGCCACTCTTCTGTGAGCTAAATCCATCAGGAACAGGAGGGTAACACAGTAAGCATACAAGGGGTCCCTCTACCCTGAGATTGATCCAGTGGGTACGGCAGGGTGCTACTTCAGGCACCCACTGGGCTGTGCATGCTTGCAGGGTTGCCCCACCTGGAGAGAGTGTTTAGCTAACAAAACACTGTAGTACCTGCCTGCAGGGTAACCCTGTCCAGAGAAAATGCAGAGACAGTGGGGCACTACTGTGCTCATGAGGGGCTGCCCATCCAGGAGACAGTGTGGAGCTAACAAAATACTATGGTACCTGCATGCGGGACTGCCCTGTTCAGAGAAAGTGTGGAAATAGTGGGATACTGCTGTACCTGCATGTGGGGCTTCCCTGCCTGAAGAAAGTGTGGATCTAGAAAAACTTTATGGTATCCACATGCAGGGCTGTCCTACATAGAGTGAGTGGGGCACTGCTGTGCATGCACACCAAGGCTGCCCCACCCAGAAAGGGTGCAGAACTAGCAAAGCGAGGCTGTGAGCGTGCATAAGTCTGCCCCACCCAAAGAAAGGGTGGCACTAGTAAGCATTGAGACACAGGCATGCAGACCAGCCCTGGCAACAGATAATTAAAGCACAGGACACGTCAAGTACATGCACAAAGCAGCTCCTCACACAGACCAGGGTATCACCCCTGGAACCTGCTCCTTCAAGCCAGCCATTACACCAGGCACTGCATATACACATATTGAATAAAACCAGTCTGCCAAACCTATCTGACACAATCTACACAGAGACCACTTTTTCAAGACTGGGAGGGATAGCTATTCCATCTTACAGGAACAAACACTTAAAGTCAAACAAAATGCGGAGACAGAAGAATATGTCCTAAATGAAAGAACAAAGAAAACCCCAAAGAAAAACCCTAATGAGATAGATATATATAATTTGCCTGATAAAGAATTCAAAGAAATGATCATAAGGATTCTCAACAAGCTTGAGAGTACAACAGAGGAACTCAGAGCTCCTCAACAAAGACATAGAAAATACAATAAAGAGTGAACCAGAGATAAAGAATACAATAACTGAAATGAAGACTACCTTCGAAGAAATCGATATCAAATTAGTTAATATAGAATGGATTAGTGACTTGGAAGTCAGAATAGTGGAAATCACCCACTATCAGAACAGAAAACTGAAAAAAAAATTTTTCAATGAGGAAAGTATAAGAGATCTCTAGGATAACATCAAGTACCATTACATCGGCACTACAGGGTTTCCATTAGGAGAAAAGAATGAGGATAGGGTAGAAAGAATATTTGAAGGAATAATGGCTAAAATTTTTTCTAATCTGGAGATTAAAGTAGACATCCAGGTCCAAGAAGCACAGAGATTTCCAAACAAGATGAACCCAAAGAGATCAAAACCAAGACATACTGTAATTAAAATGGTAAAAGTTAAGGATAAAGAGACCATCTTGAAGGCAGCATGAATGAAACCAGAAATCACATACAAGGGAAACCCTATAAGGCTATCAGCTGATTTCTCAGAAGTAACTTTACAGGTCAGAAGGGAATGGCAGGAAATATTTAAAGTGCCTAAAAAGAAGAACAACAACAAAAAAAAAAAAAACAAAGGAAGTAGAAGAAAGGAAATAATAAAAGTTCAGAGCCAGAATAAATGAAATAGAGAATGGGAATAGAACAGAAAAGATCAATGAGACTAAAAGCTGGTTCTTTGAAAGAATAAATACAATGGACAAGCCTACAACAATACTCATCAAGAAAAAGAGAGAGAACAAATAAATAAAACCAGTAAGGAAAGAGGAAAGATTATAACTGACACCACAGAAATCCAAAGAATCATTAAAGAATACTAAAACAAACAAACAAAAAAAGAATACTAAACCAATTATATGCCAACAAATTGGGCTAGCTAGAAGAAAGAAAAATTGGTAGAAACATACAACCTTCTAAGACTAAACCAGGAAGAAACAGATAATCTAACAGACTGATTACTAGCAATAAAACTGAAGTGGTAATTAAAAACAAAACACAAAACCTCCCAACAGACTAAAGCCCAGGACCATATAGCTTCATAGGTGAATTCTACCAAACATTTAAAGAAGAATTAGTATCTATCTTTCTCAAACTATCAAAAAAAAATTAAAGGCACACTTCCAAACTCATTGTACAAGGCCAGCATTACACTGATACCAAAATCAGACACACTACAAAAAACAAACAAACAAACAAACAAAAAGTACAGGCCAATATCTGTGATGAACTTAGGTCCAAAAATCCTCAACAAAATACTAGTGAACAAAATCTAGCAATACACTGCAAAGATCATACACCATGATCAAGTGAGACTCATACCAGAGATGCAAAGGTGATTCAACATCTGTAAAACAATTAATGTGATTCATCACATCAACAAAACCAAGGGTAAAATCATGATAACACTCACAGCTAACATCAACTCAATGGTACAAATCTGAAAGCTTTTTCTCTAAGATCAGCAATATAACAAAGACTTCCACTCTCAACACTGTTATTCAATATAGTACTGGAAATCCTAGACACAGCAATCGGACAAGAAAAAGAAACGAAAGGCATTCAAACTGAAAAGGAGGAAATAAAACAATGTCTTTTTGCACATAACATCACACAATATATAGAAAACCCCAAAGAATCCACCAAAAGTTAAGAAAATAAAAAAATTTAGTAAAGTAGCAGGATACAAAATTAATGTTTAGAAATCCACTGTGCTCCTATACACTAATAACAAACAATTAAGCAATTAAGAAAACAACCCCATTTACAATTGCATCAAAAAGAATAAAATACCTAGGAATAAATTTAACCAAGGATGTGAAAGGCCTGTACTCTGAAAACTATAAGACATTAAAAAAATTAAAAAGAACATGAATAAGTAGAAGGATATGCTAAATTCATGGATTAGACAGATTAATGTCATCAAAGTGACCATATTACTCAAAGCAAGCTACAGATTCAGTGCAGTCTCTATCAAAATACCAAGGACATTCTTCTCAGAACTAAAAAAAAAAAATCTTAAAATTTGTATAAGCCACAAAAGACCACAAATAGCCAAAGCAATGTTGAGAAACAAGAACAATGTTGAAGTGGCCTGGCCCATGTGGCTCAGTGGTTGGAATGTTGTTCCATGCACCCAAAAGTTGCGGGTTCAATTCCTGATCAGGGCACATACCTAGGTTGTGGGTTCAGTCCCCAGTTGGGCATGTGTGGAGGCAACTGACTGATGTTTCTCTCTCACACTGATGTTTCTCTCTCTATCTCACTCTCCCTTCTTTTCTCTTTCTTAGAAAAAAAAAGAAAAGAAGAAGGTTGAAGTTATTACACTCCCTGATTTCAAACCATGCCTTAAAGCTATAATAATCAAAACAGTGTGGTACAAAAAAGGCCACATATATTGATGGAAGAGAATAGAGCTTGGAAATAAACACTCACTTATATGGTCAATTAATCTACAAGAAAGGAGGCAAGAAAATACAGTGGAAAAATGATAGTCTCTTCAACAAGTGGTGTTGGGATAACTGGACAGGTACATGCAAAAAAAATGGAACTAGACCACTCTTGCACATTGTATACAAAAATAAACTCAAAATGGATTAAAGGATTAACTGTAATGTCTGAAACATAGGTAGAAAACTATTTGACATCAGTCTGAGTGAAATCTTTCCAGATATATCCCCTCAATCAAGGAAATGAAAGCAAAATAAACAAATGGGATATCATTAAACTAAAAAGCTTCTGCATAGAGAAGGAATCCATCAACACAATGAGACAACTTGCTGAAAAGAAGAATATATTTGCAAATAATATATCTGATAAGGGGTTGTCCAAACTACATAAGGAACATATTCAACTCAGTAACAAAAAAATAAATAATCCAATTAGAAAATGAGCAGAGGATAGGAAGAGATATACAGATGGCAAACATATATATGAAAAGATGCTTGAGGTCATTAATCATCAGGGAAATGCAAATCAAAACCATGATGAGATAGCACTTCACACCTGTCAGAATGATTATCATCAAGAAGGAAACAGATAATATCTTCCAGCCAAGATGGAGGCTTAGGTAGACACACTGTGCCTCCTAGCACAACCAAAACAAGGACAACAACCAATTTAAAAACAACAAACAACCATAACTGACAGGAAATTGAACTCTATGTAAGTCCGACAACCAAGGAGTTAAAGGAGACACATTCATCCAGACTGGTAGGAGGGTCAGAGACTGGCAGCTGGCAGTGAGGACTCATGGCAAGGCAGCAGCTGGAGGACCAGGGCGGGCAAGGCCGAGGCTGGCAGACCTGGTGAGGCAGTGGATTGTGGGCTGGGTGATCCCACACTCATGTGCAGATAAACCAGGAGGAACAACTGGGGAGCGAGACAGACAGCACAACCCAGGGTTCCAGTGCAGGGAAATAAAGCCTCAAACCTCCGATTGAAAACACCTGCGGGGGTTGCGGCAGTGGGAGAAACTCCTAGTCTCACAGAAGAGTTTGTTGGAGAAGCCCACAGGGTCCTGGAACATGCGCAAACCCACCCACCCAGGAATCAGCACCAGAAAGGCCCAATTTGATTGTGGGTAGCTGGGGAAGTGACAAAACCAGCAGAGAGTGGAGCAGGCAGCACTGTTTCCTCTTGGACCCCTCCCCTAGAGATAGCGTCACAACACAGTGATGTGGGTTGCCCTACCCTGGTGAACCCCTAAGGCTCTACCCCTTACTATGTGTCAGTCTTGCCGAGACAAAAAAAAAATGGCCCAAATGAAAGAACAGATCAAAGCTCTAGAAAAAATACCACTAAGTGATGAAGAGATAGCCAACCTAACAGATACACAGTTCAAAACACTGGTAATCAGGATGCTCCAGGAACTCACTGGGTATTTCAACAGTACGAAAAAGACCCAGACAGCAATGAAGGTTGCATTATGTGAAATGAAGAAAAATCTACAGGGGACCAACAGTGACGGGAAGGAAACCAGGACTCAAAACAACGGTTTGGAGCAGAAATGAGAAAGAAACATTCCACCAGAACAGAATGAAGAAACAAGAATTCAAAAAAATGAGGAGAGGCTTAGGAACCTCCGGACATCTTTAAATGTTCCAACATCTGAATCATAGGGGCACCAGAAGGAGAAAAGGAAGAGCAAGAAATTGAAAACTTATTTGAACAAATAATAAAAGATAACTTCCCCAATCTGGCAGAGAAAATAGACTTTCAGGAAGTCCAACAAGCTCAAAGAGTCCCAAAGAAGTTGGACCCAAGGAGGAACACACCAAGGCACATCATAATTACATCACCCAAGATTCAAGATAAGGAGAGAATCTTAAAAGCAGCAAGAGAAAAGGAGACAGTTACCTAAAAAGGAGTTCCCACTAGACTATCAGCTGATTTCTCAAAAGTAACCTTACAGGCAAGAAGGGGCTGGAAAGAAGTATTCAAAGTCATGAAAGGCAAGGACCTACATCCAAGATTACTCTGTGAAGCAAAGCTATCATTTATAATAGAAGGGCAGATAAAGTGCTTTTCAGATAAGGTCAAGTTAAAGGAGTTCATCATCACCCAGCCTTTATTATATTAAATGTTAAAGGGATTCATCTAAGAAAAAGAAGATAAAAAATATGAACACTAAAATGATAACAAACTCACAGCTATTAACAATTGAACCTAAAAAAAAAAACCCAAAACAAACTAAGCAAACAACTAAAACAGGAACAGAATCATAGAAATGGAGATCACATGGAGGGTTATTGGTGGAGGAGTGGGAGGGGGAGAGAGGGGGAAAAGGTACAGAGAATAAGAAGCATAAATGGTAGGTAGAAAACAGACGGGGTGGGGGTTAAGAATAGTATAGGAAATGTAGAAGCCAAAGAACTTATATATATGACCCATGGACATAAACTAAAGGTAGGGAATGTGGATGGGAGGGGGTGTGCAGGGTGGAGGGGAATAAAGGGGGGAAATGGGACAACTGTAATAGCTGTAAAATAAAATATATTTTAAAAAAGCAGTAAACAGATAATCTGCATCGGCAAGCATGCAGAGAAAAGGGAGTCCTTGGGCACTGTTGGTGGGATTGGAAAATTGGTGCAGCCGTTATGAAAAACAGTATGGAAATTCCTCAAAAACTAAAAATAGATCTACCATACAATCCAGCAATTCCATTTATGAATATTTATCTGAAGAAAACAAAAATGCTAATTCAAAAAGAAATATTCGCCCCTATGTTTATTGCAGCAGTATTTACAACAGCCAAGATATGGAAGCAACCTAGGTGTCCATTGATAGGTGAATGAGTAATACACATACACACAGGAATATTATACACAAATTTAAAAAAAAAAACAAAATCTTGCCATTTGTGACAACACAGATGGACCAAGAGGACATTATGCTAAATGAAATAAGTCAGACAGACAAATACATATAGGTGGAATCTAATAAAACAAGGAAACAAAAGAAAAATGACTCATAGAAACATAGACCAAAGGGATGGTTGCCAGAGGAGGGGGGTGGGGCTGGCTGAGAAAGGCGAAGGGGAATATAGTCAATAATAATTGTGATAAGTTGGCACAGTAACAGATGATTACTAAAATGAGGGGGACGATCACTTTGTAAGGTACAAAAATGTTGAATCACTATATTATACACCTGAAATTAATCCCACTAATATGATATTGCATACAAACTATAGTTTTTTTAAAAAAGGAAAAAATGAGTTTCCACAGAAGCATAGAAAAAGTAAACATTTGAGATGTGTAAAAATGACCTGGGGAAGGGGTAACCCTGGAGCTCCATTTTGTAGCTTTTCTGCCACATGAAGAAGCAGGGGCCATGGAGAAGCCTCTCAGAGCAAGTAACGACCACAGCAGGGTCAGGTCCTAGGGCCTGCAGTGTCATCAGCTGGGGGAACAGGGAGGCACTTACGGTAGCTCAAGGCCACAGCAGCAGTTTCTGCCACCAGACCACTTCTGCAGTGTGACCTTGGATATTACCCCAAATGCCTAGGCCATAAGCATGCTTCTCCAGCTTTCCTGGCAACTTTAGATGACCATCCCCTCCCCCCTTTTTTTTGAAAGAGAGAGGGGAAAGAAGAGAGAAAAAGAGAGAGAGAGAAAAACACCGATCAGTTGCCTCCCATACACGCCCTGACTGGGGACCAAACTAGCAATCTAGGCATGGGCCCTGATCGGGAATCGAATTGGCAACTTTTTGCTTTTCGGGATCGTGTCAAACCAACTGAACCACATGGGTCAGGGTGACCTCAATTCTTTAGTAAATTCCTTTTCTGTTTAAATAAGTCAAAGTTTGTTTCTGTCACTTGTAGTTTAGCACCCTAACTGATTTGGGCTCTCTGGGGGGAAGCCGACCTGCACCCAGACCACCAGACCACAGAGCCTGCGCTCTTAAGCACTACAGACATGACCTCTACCGTGGGCCAGCCACGGCGCTGGGAGCTAGACTGCAAGTGCCTCAGCCAGGGTCACTTAGATTATTGTCAAAAACTGGACATTTTTTGAGGAGAAAAAAGGCTTCTGTTTAAAATTACACCGGACTGTCCTGGGGAAATGAAATGGTCTTTGTATCTATAAACCTTACTGAGAAATGCCTTTTTCCTTATGCTATCGCAGCTAATGGGATCTGCTGGAAATTATATGTGTAGTGTAAAGCCCCAAACTAATGGTCAGAATCACTTGATTCTATTTTCAATTTCCCAAGATCAAGTCAGTAATTAAGTCCGTTCTGCTAAATGCCCACTTAGTTTTTTTACCAGCAAATATTAAAAGCCAAGAGGAAGTGTTTTTCTAGAAGAGTAATGTCTACCTGCCTTTAAGTGTATATGTAAAACTGTTCTAGGTCATGCTCACCATGAAGAGTAATTTTAAGAAAAAATAAAGTAAAAGGGGAAGCACTGAATTCTTTTCAATGAGCCCATAAAATTAACAAACTACGAAATAGATTGGTAACTGAGGATGTACCTGAGATAAGGTTAGTTGTTCCACAGAAATCCATAGGACAGAAGCATACAGAGACATTTTATTCTCTGAGCTGCGGGTCATTTTCCCGTGAGGAGGGCATGATGCTTGTTTGGAAGAAATACACATGATAAGCTGTAAGAGAAGGTGAGGTCCCAAGGGTCAAAGTCAGGCAACAAGAGAGAATGAGTAAGTTGTCTTCCAGAGAGGGTTTCTGTCCATTGACAGGCCTTTACTTGGTTAAGCTCCTTGGCAAATTTAAGTCTGCAGAGATGGGCTATGTAAAAATGGGCTCAAAGCTGGAGCAGAGCTCAAATGCTCTGAACAGAAGCAAGAGTAGGGAGTAGGGAGGGAGAATAAAGGAGGGAGAACCCGAGGGGCACAGAGCCCTATGGGAAAGCCTTCGAGACTAAGCTGCTCGATGACAATGCCCTTGGGGGCAAGGCCAGAGAGGGCCTTTAGGAGAAGGGAACTATCTAAAGTGCTGCTGGATTTGACCTCTCTCTGTGACCCGCAAAGCTTCAGTCAAGATCAGAAAAAAAGAAATCAAAGTTCTTGAAGTAATGGAGTTTGGGGGATAATTAGTGAAGGGTGTGTTCTGCCTCCAAGTTGATGTGGAGTTGAGATGTAATTAATATACTTGGATGAAGGGATTGCTGACCTTTTAAAAATAAATAAATAAATAAACGTGCTGACTTTGCATTTTAGCAGAGAACCAGGAGAGGTGAGGGAGAAGAAGACCATAACTCCTTGAGAGCTGAAACTAATGAAATGAGGAACAACAGAGGGGATAAAAAGGGTTAGAATTCTGGAAGGAATCTGGGCAGGGAGCTCTGTCGAGATTCTAGCTCAAGTACAGTCATGGGGTGACAAAGGGTGGTGAGGAAAGGAGCAAGGAAAACAGATATCCCTGCATCACTGAAGACTGGACTAGCTCACACCATGAGTCCTAAAGAAACCAGGCCCAGCTAAGCAAAAAGCCTGGGATACCTGGGTACAAATCTCACCGATACTATTGATTACTCTACTGAACTTTGGTGGGGCCATAAGCGATTTTCCTCCATCTGTTTTGTTTTTCGTTCTTCAGTTATGCCAAGTAGATTAACTGGGTGGATGTGTAAGATGGAAAAAGCCTATGACTTGTCTTCTATTCCTCCTTGTTCCTCTACTCACTTCCAATTTCTATCCAACCTCCAGAACAGAGCGTCCCAATATTTTTGAGAATAATGATTATTTAACATCAAAAATCTCCAGAAAACTGCAACAGCCATTGTTTCTACTAATTTAAAAAAAAATATATATATATACTGTTAAAAATATTGCTAATGCAACATTTTACTTGTATATTTATCTTATTAATTTTAACAGCATCAAAATACAATAAAAAAAATAACATGTTTGTTAGGATTAGATTTCTCTATAAGACAGATCTGAAAAACAGTGGCTTAAACAACATAGAAATTCATTTTTCCTACCACATAAAAGTCTGGTGTGGGGGATCCTCTGTCAATGGAAACCAGGGCTACTTACAGATTTTGACTTTACAGTCACAAGAGTGTAGCTCTTGACATCATGTTGCAATATAGAATTCCATTCAACATTTCACAACCCCAGAAGGAGGGTGGGAAAGGCAGGGGAGAAAAAGCAAAGGGCAAGTCTCAGTTGTCTCTTAAGGAAATCTCTGGAAACTTCCTGGTGGTTGTTCCTTTTATATCCCATTGGTCAAAACGTCACCACATGGCTACATCTAGCTGCAGAGAAGGCTGGAAAATGGAGCTTTTATTCGTGGCTGTCACAGGCTCAAATGAAATGTGGACAGCCTACAAGGGCAAATGCATATTTAGGTAATTAGAACTTTTGCTCCAACAGATGTTTGTGATTTGCCCACAGCCGCATAGCAAGTTAGTGTAGAGTTAGGACTAGATAGAACTCAGTTCTCCCAGGCTCCCTGCTATGTTGTCTGGTATCATTTTTATTCTAGCTCCTTATCTTGTCCACTGAACAGCATACATATCTATCACGAGTGGATGCCTCTCTAGTGACTTAACAGGTTTTCTTAAATTGCCATTTTCCTTTGTGTGTGTGACATTCTGGTAATGTATGTGATGCTGTGTTTAGTCCTCTTGCTACACTTAATGCCACATGGCAGAATATTTTCAAGCCACAACAGATGAGGCATTTGGGGCTTAGAATGGTCTCTTGGGCACTGAGAATGTGTAGAGAAAGAAGGAGGCAGCAAAAATTGTTTTCAGCTCATGGAGGAATTCACAAGATAATCAGGAGAAGCTGCACTTGGCAGAGACTGAGATGAGACACTTGGGAGTATGTAAGTGGGTGAAAAATGTGAATAATAACGGAAGCCAGTGCTGGGGAGCTCTCTTGTGTAATACACTTTCAGAAGGTGGAAAATATTTATGATTACCATGTTGTTGCTGTGCACAGCTCAAAACTAAAGATGGGAACCTTACCGTTGGACCAGGGCATAAGAACTACAGCTTCCCACATTCTTTTCCTTCGTGCACGACTGTGAACGAGCAGGTAAAACTGGGGCCACAACAGTGAAAGAAAACTGACACTCACTGTACTAAATGCTATCTTTGAAATCCAAAAGGACAATTTAAAACCAATAACGTCTTAGCCATTTTACAAGGTCAGGTCTCCCTTTTAAATCACAGGAAAGAGGATTTATATAGAATATTGCCTCAAATGGGTTATCTTTATTTCTCCGAGAATTATTAATAGATATTCAGTTTTACTCCACACCTTTCTGCAAGAACAAGTGTAGAGCCAACTTTTAACTCTGCTGTGAAGTCTCATTGGCTGGCTTACTGCTTCCAACATGTTGAGGCGAGGGACTCAGTCAGCGTATAGTCAGGGAAGCAGAACTACTAGAAGTGTTATGGAGGAAGCGATTCTTTATACAATTGTGGCACGAGCCGGGGAAGTAAGGGCCTGAACAGAGCAGTTGGGAGAATCAGAGAAAAGTCATTAATCTGCCCAACAAAGAGCAGGCATGCCAGGCAATTCGGAATTTGCAGGGGAATCTATCTGGGAATCCAAATATATCCAGTTGCTACAGTAAGGCCATGAAGGAAAGCTAGTGAGAGTTGGTTTCTGCTAACTACTACTTCTGAAGGTCTGCGGACAGGCATTTGGTGGAGGGCCCTGGGTACTGTTCGTCAGTAGGGTTGGCAGTTGGGAAGGGCTAGATACAAAGCGGGAGAGTGTGGGGATAAGCTGGACTTGTCTGCATCTCTGTGCCTGTCACCCTTGGAGAATAATGACTACTGCTTTATTCTTACCTTCGAAACCTTATTCAAATTTGACCTTTGGCCAATTCTGTCTCAGAACCATAGGGGGATTCTAGGAAGCATAGTGCAAGCTAAACCAAGTTCTCAGTACACATCCCCACAGAAAAGTAGACAGAAGGGGCTAAATAGTAGTTTGTGTAACTAGAAGAAAAATTCTTGAAATTCCAGTATTAAATTAAGTTCTAATCAACGAGTCCCCAGTCCACCTGATTCATATATTTGCAAGTACAAAAATGAGAAAGTCATAGAAAATTAACCAGTTATAAACTAGCATACAATATTTACATTTTGTAAGTGTGGAACAACTACGAAATTTTGCCCTTATAGTTCCTATTATATTACGGTTTTGTTTTCTAGTAGCTACTGGAAAAAATGTCCAGGAGAATTAGTTAAAATGCTGAATGCTTTCCTGAGTTTCATAGAGTGTCAAGAACAGAGGGCTGTACTCTGGGGCCCAAAAAGTCTCCCACACCATTTTCAAAGACAATTTATCCCAGTTACAGGCCCCCTAATAGCTTCGCACTTGGATATTGAAGCATTTCAGCCTCAGCACTCTATCTGTTCTCTCTCGGGTGGAGGCTGGCTTGGGAGGCACCGAGAGGCAGGGTCCCTTTCAAGCTTCCATAGTGATGCTCAGGGCTGACCCAGGGGCAGACATGGGCGAGGCCACTCCCTCTCTGGTGCCTCTGCTCCCACTCTTTTTTGCCTTTTAGATACCTCCTCCCTCGATGCCAGGAATCTTCATGAAAACTTTGGTTTGCCCAAGGTTGTTCAAAGTGGTTTACTCCTCAGGCTGGGTTTGACTGGACAATGCTTTATGTTTCAGATGTTCGATTTTGTCTGCCCCCATAAAAACGTACTAGCCCAGTGTCCCTCTGAGACCTCCCCTCAGCTAATATTGCAGTACTGTTAATGGCTTCAGAAATAGTCAGCAAGAGTCTCTTTAGTGACAACAATTTAGTGTGTGTGGCTTTCCAGATTTCCCTACAAATTCTAAATTGGACAGCTGACAGAAAGATAATCTGGACAAACCTTTGGCAATCTCCCCTGGCCACAGACTCCGCCTCCATGTAGGGTAATGGAGGCGGAGAATGTCTCTTTGGTTAATTATTAATGTGATTGATGTTTACTGATTGCTCAAACTCAAGGTCATAAATGTTTGCATCTATTAGGTACTTAATAAATGCTTGTTGGGTGAAGTGATCTTTGAATAGTGTTTGTGCAAGTATTTTACTCTCTTAAAATTACAGGCACAGGTGGGGCAACAATATTATAGGAAAGAGTGAGGAAGGGAAGCAATATAGATGGCAAGACTGGGTGTGTGGGCAGAATCCATAGCAAGGACATCTGGGCCTTTAGGCCAGGTTTGTCAGCACACCTGAGCTTGTGGCAAGATTTGGAAAAAAAAGGCAAGCCATTGTTGGGATTTGTCATGGAAAAGGGTAGGGAAGCCCCAGGTAGGGCAGCCACATCAGACAAGACAACTGATCAAGAACAACTCAGTCAGTGCCTGGAAGGGGTTCCGACCGTTCATAGGAGCTCATCCTTTTCTCGAATCTCTTGGAATGCTCCAACTCCTTTCACAGGTGCGGTCAGGGTGTCAGTCGGAAGGGCCTACCTACTCTACTAGGAATTGTACAACACTTAGCCTGCAGCATTTACTGTCTGTAGGACTATTTTGATTGGCATATGCCATATGTTATTGAATAAATTCTGCTATTCTCACTGAACTATTCACTTGGGGTACAGGAACTAAGTTTTGGTCCTCTAGGGTCAGCTCCAAATCCTGCACACAGTGGGAAGCCAAAAATAGTGGTTACTGATGATGTTTGGCTAATTGCTTTGACCGTACAGTGTAGTAGAAGAAGTAAACTTGGAGTAAGATATTTTGGAGTGAATCTTGGTTTTCTTTATTGATCACTTCTGAATTTGGGCCACACACAACCTCTCTAGGCATCCGTTTCCTCATTTAAAACGTAGAGGTTTGCCCGGCTGGTGTAGCTCAGTGGATTGAGCACGGGCTGGGAACTAGAGGGTCCCGGTTCGATTCCCAGTCGGGGCACATGCCTGGGTTGCGGGCCAGGTCCCTGGTGAGGGCCCTGTGAGAGGCAACCGTACATTGCTCTTTCTCCCTCCCTTCTCCTCTCTCTGAAAATAAATAAATAAAATCTTTAAAAAAAAAAAAACGTGGAGGTTTAATGATCCTACCTCCTAGGGTTCTTGGCAAGATCAAATCAGATCATCTTTGTAAAAGCATGTGGTCAACTCTAAAGCACTATACAAATGCAGGGTGTGTACATATTTATACTAGATGAAAATTTTTATTTTTATTTACCAAAATATTTTTAGAGTGAGTACTTGTTTGAAAAGAATTTTCTGATAAGCCTGCTTGGGGAAGAAGTTAAGATTGCAAAGACTCCAGTGTTTCAGAGAAGGGAGTGAAAAGTCTCTACTTAAGTTGAATTATGTTTTATTTGTTTGCTTGGAGGTTTTGTTTGTTTGTTTGTTTTTTCTGAGGAAGGGAAAGAATAGAGTGAAGAGGAGAGAGTGAGAAAGAAACATGGGAAATTATTGTCTCTAGGCTATATTTCTAAACCCATATGAGCCAGTATCCTTCCACTAAGAATTTCTGAAAACACAATTTGGGAAATAAATTCTGTCCTCTCAAATTCATTGTCATCCTTAGAATGGTATCTGCCAGGACAAGGAAATGAGCCCTTTATTTATTCTCTATAGAGATGTTGGCATGCTTGATGAGTTTTCGATGACAGTAATGGTGAGTGTTGGTACAGCAGAAGTGAGGATGGACATATAGGGTTAGAATGTGAAGGGACCTGTCAGCCAAATATGCCTGTGCCTGGGCTACTTAAGCAGAGGTTGCCGTGGGTGCTGGTTGTGGCTGAGAAAGACCAGGGGGAGGTGCCAGCTGGTGAGAGAAGGGGAACATGGGCTCAAGATGGAAAATCACAAACCAGATATCAGGGAAAACAGCCAGAAAAATTAACCAACTTCCAGAGTACAAATAGATCTACTTGAACATGAATCAGATATATTACTGGACTTAATGATGCTCCCTATAACCTAACAACAGTTTTTTGAAAATTATTTTATAAATAATAATTATTACAATTATCTAAAATTTACCATTTTAGCCATTTTTAAGTGTACAGTTCTGTGACATTGAATACATTTGCATTGTTGTGGAATTGTTACCACCAACCATCTTTCCAGACTAAAACTTTATATCATTAAACACTAATTCCCCAGACCTTGGCAAGAATCTTTCTATCTTCTGCCAGTATGAATTTCACTGCTTTAGTTTCCTGGTATAAATGGAATCCTGCAACGTTTGTCTTTTGTGACTGGTCTATGTCACTTAGCACAATGTCTTCATGATTCATCCACACCATAGCATGTGTCCGAATTTCCTTCCTTTTAAAGCTGAATAATATCTTATTGTGTGTATGTACACATTTTGTTTATCCAGCTCCTTGCAGATCTTTTGGTCCTGTCTAAAACATCCACATAGATATTGGTCCATGTCAAGAGGTCCTTGACAATGTGCTATTACCAGCTAGGCTACTGAGGCAAGAAGGGTTATTACTAGCCATACAGTAACAACACAATTATTGTACCAATAAAATATGGGAGTATGTTTCTATATATTAATCCTATAAACCAAAAGTAGAAATAAACATTATGGGCTATCTGAACCCAGAGACCTTTCCTAAGCATGGGCATTTTTAACAGAACCGAGGACTATTTGGCATGGACCAAATGATCGCTAATCATCCACTCAACCATCAATGGACAACTTGAGTTGTTTCTGCCTTTTGGTTATTACAAATAATGCTGCTCTGAACATGGGTGCACAAATACATATTTGAGTCCCTACTTCTGCTCCTTTTGAGTATATACCCAGAAGTGGAATTGTTAGACTACATGCTAATTCTATGGTTAAGTTTTCAAGGAATCATATAATGAGGGAATGCATCATTTTACATTCCCACCAGCATTGCACAAAGGTTCCCATTTCTCCATGTCCTCCATAACAGTCTTTTATTAATGCATCTTAACAATGTGACATGGGATGACTTCTGGCCAAGATGGAGGCGTAGGTAGACACACTGTGCCTCCTCTCACAACCAAAAGAGGAAAAACAACAATTTAAAAAACAAAAACAGCTAGAAGTGACAGAAAATTGAACTGAGTGGAAGTCCAACAACCAAGGAGTTCAAGAAGACATGTTCATCTAGACCGGCAAGTGGGGTGGAGCCCGGTGGAGAGCGCGTGGTGAGACAGAGGTTTGTGGAATGGTACCGGCAATGCTGCAGCTGCCCAGAGAGACTCGCGGTGGGTGCACCTGGCCAAAATGCAGCCGGCACACTCAGCAAAACCTGCGGTTGGCTGACCCGGACCCAGTGGGGCCAAGACTGGTGAACCGGGTGGTCCCTCATCCGCGTGAAGATATACCAGGAGAAAAAGCTGGGGAGCAGAGCAGACTGCGCAACCCACCATTGCAGGGAAATAAAGCGTCAAACCCCCGATGATTGAAAATACCTGTGGGGGTGGAGGCAGCAGCCGGAGGAACTCCCAGCCTCATAGGAGAGTTCATTGGAGAGACCCAGAGGGACTTGGGACTACGCAAGCCCTCCCATCTGGGAGCCAGTACAGTAGAGTCCAACTTACTTGTGAGTAGCGGGGGAAGTGCGGAGAGTGGAACAAGTGCCATTATTCTGTCAGGCCCCGCCTCCACAGGCAGCATCACAACACAACAACGTGGGCTACCCCGCCCTGGTGAACACCTAAGGCTCCACCCCTTAAAGTAACAGGCACACAGAGAAAATGAAAAAAAAATGGCCCAAACAAAAGAGTAGATTGAAAAGCCAGAAAAAATACAACTAAGTGACAAAGAGATAGCCAACCTATCAGATGCACAGTCCAAAACACTGGTAATCAGGATGCACACAGGATTGGTTGAATTTGGTCACAAATTAGATGAAAAAAATGAAGAATACACTAAGAATAATAAGAGGAAATATACAGGGAACCAATAGCGATGGGAAGGAAACTGGGACTCAAATTAACAGAGTGGACCAGAAGGAAGAAAAAAACATTCAATCAGAAAAGAATGAAGAAACAAGAATTCAAAAAAATGAGGAGAGGCTTAGGAACCTGCAGGACATCTTTAAACGTCCCAACATCCGACTCATAGGGGTGCCAGAAGGAGAAGAGGAAGACCAAGGGATTGAAAACTTACTTGAACAAATAATAAAGGAGAACTTCCCCAAGCTGGTAAAGGAAATGGATTTCCAGGAAGTCCAGAAAGCTCAGAGAGTCCCAAAAAAGTTGGACCCAAAGAGGAACACATCAAGGCACATCATAATTACATTACCCAAGATTAAAAATAAGGAGAGAATCTTAGAAGCAGCAAGATAAAAGGAGACAGTTACCTACAAAGGAATTCCCATAAGACTGTCAGCTGATTTCTCAAAAGAGACCTTGCAGGCAAGAAGGGGCTGGAAAGAAGTATAACAAGTCATGAAAGGCAAGGACCTACGTCCAAGAATACTCTATCCAGCAAAGCTTTTATTTAGAATGGAAGGACAGATAAAGTGCTTCTCAGATAAGGTCAAGTTCAAGGAGTTCCTATCACCCAGCCTTTATTATATGAAATGTTAAAGGGATTTATATAAGGCATGGAGGGATATCAACAGGGGAGTGGGAGGGGGAAAGAGGAAGAAAAAGTAGAGAGAATAAGTAGCATAGATGGTAGGTAGAAAACAGACAGGAGGAGGTTAAGAATAGTATAGGTAATGTAGAAGCCAAAGAACTTATGTGTATGACCCATGGACAAAAACTAAAGGGCGGGGAATGGGGGGTGTCGGGCAGAGGGGAATAAAAGGGGGGGAAATGGGACAACTGTAATAGCATAATCAATAAAATATATTATTAAAAAATGTGACATGGGTTAATACAGGTGATGGCTTACCAATGGCAGTGATAACATTTTGACTGCACGAGTATCTTAAAAAGATTATGTAAGTTTCCCTTTGAGTGCAGATATGTGAATTGTGATATCTGTTCAGTAACACGGGGTAGCCCATGTATCACCGATGATCTTGCTTTCAATAGTGTGTACCTTCTTTTCTTGGTGATATCTGTGAATGGCGGCCAGATATAACTCAGCCCTGCTCCCAGAGAAAGGAGTATCTTAACTCATGGGTCAGAATTTCTAACCTCTCTTTAGAAAGATGTCATTTTCTACATCAGTGCAGACTGTGTAGGCAACATACCTTGGATCTAGACAACATAAACTACTCATAAGGCCCTTCTGATATCTGAACCTGGCCTAGAAACTTGCTGATTTTAAACGAATTTGTACACAAAAATGAAGTAATAAAAACATGGAGGATGAGGATACTGTAGGGTGGCAGGGGTAGGAGTAGCCCGCCTTGCCCTTTGATGAGGGCAGTTGAGGATGGAGGTGATGAGGCGGCGGGTGGGCAGAAGGGAAGCTTCTCAGGCTTCCTCCTTAGCAGTCTGCCCCTGCTGGTGGCAGTTGGGGTCCTTGCTGTAGAGCTGCTTTCAGTGTCACAGGACGTGAAGGAACTACCTTTCCTGTTGGGGCTACCTATCACTGAGGTTGGCATTTTCCATTTCCTGATCTTTAAAGAGCATCGAAAATGTAACAAAGAATATATTCTTTTCCAAATTAACTTTTATGTTGTTTTAATTTTATTTCTTAAATTCCCCAAATGGGAATTCTTTTTTTTTTTTTTTAAGATTTTATTTATTTTTTAGAAAGGGGAAAGGAGGGAGAAACAGAGGGAGAGAAACATCCATGTGTGCTTGCCTCTCACATGCCCCCTACTGGTGACTTGGCCAGAAACCCAGGCATGTGCCCTAGCCTGGGAAGTGAACCAGCAGCCCAAATGGAAATTCTTTTATATCTGCCCTTATGAACTGTTTTCTGAGCCAGTCAGTCTTAATTCTTGTGATTTTTCTAAGGAAACTCTCAGGATTTATGCTCCTGATGGCCTCTGCCCAGGCAGACAGAGAGGGTGGCTCGACCAGTCAGGAACCCAGCTCTCACTATGGATGAAAAGCCCAGAACATGCATTGCTTGCTTTCAGCACAAGGGACAAGCCAGTTTTATGAATTTCACACTAACTTCTCTGGAGTGAGATAAACTTGGGTTAATTTGGGCAGGGTCAAATTCCCCACGAACTTGTAGTAAGTAATCCACTGCTTGGTCTCGTTTCACAAGTGTCTTGCAGCCAGTATTTACCACTGTGGTAACTCCCATATTTACCACTGTGGTAACTCCCTTTTCCTACACACATTCTCCAGGCAAGTTCTTACCTGACCAGGGAGGGATTACAGGAAAGGGGGAGGAAGGAAGGACTCATTTAGTCAGTTATCAGAAACTTGTACTGACTTGGTTAAGAGCATCTTTCGAAACCATGATGTCCAGTTATGCATGTTCACACAGAGGCCATGGAAATCTATTAAATATTGGGCTTTCCGTGTTTGATCAACATGCTCAATGCTTTTTGAGGAAAGTTTTATTTGAAAATTAACAAGTTTATTTTTTAAGATAAACCAAACTATATGAAAGGGCAAAAAGTAAAATTCCCCATTCCCCTTTCCTCATCTCAGCTTTCCAGTGTTGGATGTGATCCTTTCAAGTTATATTCTAACAAGGGAAAAGTTCTGATGTATCCTAAATTAAATTACTGAAGAAGGCCAGATGGTGGGAGAAGCAGGGGAAGTTAATCAGGCCAAGGTTGGAACCAACAAAAGGCTGCTCACACTCCTGAGTGCATGTTGAAACTGAATCAGTTCCAGGCAGCCATTTCCCCTGGTCATCTAGAAAGACGGCCTACCACCAGACACCATCACATCCTCTTACCCACGAACCTTCCAGACGGTTGCCTACGACCAATCCAGAAGCATCAAGTATTTGTTCCTGACGAACTAGTCACCTATCCCAGAACTTTCCCTGCTTCACCTTTTTCCCCGACCCCCTCATCTATAACCAATGCAAATTCTTTCAAAACAACTTACATATTTCTTCTCCAAACTCATTTTACTAAGGAGCCCCATCGACCCCAGGACGGCGGACATTCCTCTTCTTCTACCAGCCCTGCTGCTGAGGATTTAGGCTGCAAGCCCCAGGGCCTGCTCCTTTTCCAGCTAGCATATGTCTCCATAATTCTTTTCTTTCAGAACAACTTTTGCTTCAAAGGTTTTTGTTTAACACTATGCACACACACACATACTTTAAAAACCTCAAATAGGTCCTATTATAATACTGCTATACAGTATGCTTCTGTCACTTATAGTAAAAATATCTATGTTAATTTTTTTTTAAAGGGTAGAACAAGAAAAGTAATCAGCTTCCTGATAGGTTCATGAACCGCAGCTAGACCTGAGCATTCAGCTGAGAATCGGTGGTACAACTGCGCTGGGATGTTGGCTCCCTGGCCATTGCTGCCTGCCCCCTCCACTGATGTATGTACCCACCACAAAGACTGTAGCATCTTAGCAGGTGCCTGTGGAGAAGCAGGCAAGGACTCCTGGCAAGGAAGAGTGAGCACGTGGCCAGTTTGGCAGAAAAATGAAAAGACTGGAAGGCCTCCTGGCTCCATGTTGATCCAGGGGTTGGCAGAAGTACTTAGATATTATCTGGGTCAGTGGGTGCTGATGCTATCTCTCCCTCTGCATGGTCCAACATCAGCGGCCAGCCACAATCTCCAGAAGCTTATAGTTTGTTTGTGGCCCTGGCATGCCAAGGGATCAAAGTGCAGAAGCCTTGGTTGTTTTACGCCCACCTGTAGGACAGAGGCATTTTGCTACTGCTGTTTTGGGATTATGAATGTATGGTGGGGACATGGCGGAGAGTTGCTGTAATGATCAGAAAGGACATGGTGCATGACACATTCCTTTAAAGAATCACAATTTGAACAAGTCCTGGCATTTCAAAAGTTAATTCTCTCAACTAACACTCTCCAGCTGCATCTCTGTGATCATGGCTTCCAGGTCCTCCTTTCTTTGGCTCGACCTCTTTGACCTCTGGTGTCTGCTGGACTTACTTCCTTCCAGTCCACCCTGGATCTCCAGGCCCTTCACATCTAACGTGTTCAAAATGAGGCCAATATCTTCACCTGGAAGCCTGCACCTATTTCTGATTTCTTCCCATCTGCACCTGAGAGAAACTGCTATGTCATTCTTAATTCTTTTCTTTCTTTCTTCTCTAGTTGTTCAATAAGTCCTATTGATTCTAGCTCAAAAATGTCTTTCAAATGTCTTTTTTCTAGTCCCACTGCTACCGCCGCCATCAAGGCTCTCATTGCCTCTCAATCCAATAAATATTTATTAAATACTACCATGTACCAGAGGCATTTCTGCCATCCACAGCTTCATAGTTCACTGATCCCATTTATCCTCAGGAGGGATCTGACTAAAGTAGAAATCTGTCTGTAACTCAAAAACCCGCATTAGCTCCTTCCTGCCTAAAGGTTCAATCTGACTCCTTGGCTGGACAAGCTCTTCTCTACCTTCTCATCAGCCCCCTCAACCAGCCCCTCTGAAGCAAGTTTCAGCACCCGCCAGGCCACAGACCTCGTGTTTCGCAGATCCTTGTTTTGTACATGCTCAGTCCTCAGCTGGGAGCACCACTCCCCATGTCAAACTCCTGGGAATCCTTACTTTTAAAGATTCTGCTCAAAGGCTGACCCACTTGTCAGTCCTTCATGCAGAGCTCCGAGCTCCATGGCAGCACTTAGGATTTTTACTGCATGATTTGTTCACATCTTTGACTGGCCCCAAGCCCCAGCTCCTAGGTTGGCAGCAACTTGAAGGCAGGGGCTGTGCCTTCTTCACAGTGTCCCTGACCCTCAGCTTGACGCCTGGCACATAACCCTGCAATATGTGGGTACTAGACTGATCAAACTCTGGGCTGAATACAGATTTATAGCAAACAGGTTTGTGAGAAAACCATACAATACCTGAAAATATTGGTTGCATGTGTCTGAAACCCATCTCTAACGAGCGCAAGCACAAATTGCCTCATAGAACTGGCAAGTCCAAGGGTGCAGCTGGAGTTGGGGGCCCAGACCATGCTGTCAGGTCTCTCTTTCTCCTTGATCACCTCTGGTTTTCTTTGCAGGTTAGTCTCATTACTTTCCTGCTGGAACCCAGCAGCTTTACACTTATGTCCTTAAAATTTATGGACCTTTCTCTCAGCACCTGTATATCAAATCTCAAGGGAGTCTGCTTGGACCTATTTGGTCTTATACTTTTACAGATCACAAGGGACAGGCAGAAGGAGTAGAGTAATTGGCTAGGCCTGGGCCATGCGTCCACCCCACGGACAGGTGGCTGAGTGAATGAGCAGCCCTGTGGGCACTACATGGGACAGACCGGTTTTCCAACAGAAAGAGTAGTGAGTGCCAGACAGACAAAAGCATCAGATGTCTACTCCAGTTACACGTATTTGTTAAAAAAAAAAAAAAAAAAGAGAGAGAGATTTAATCTAATTTGTCTATTATCTCTCAGTGCAGCTGAGGTACATGAGAGGCCCATTATATTGTATCAAAAGCATAGCAGAGTTTTAAGGCAGTAGATACTCCTAAACAGTAACGTACATGTCAAACTGCAATGTACACGTCAATGAACCTACAATGTTCAAATGCAGATTTTCATTCAGTAGGTCTGGGGTGGAACCTGGGATTCTGCATTTCTTATAAGCTTATATTATCTACTTGGATGGCCATAAAATACCACGGGTTGGGTGACTGAACAGAATCTGGAGCCTGGAAGTCCAAGATCAAGGTTGATAAGAATTCTCTTCCTGGCTTGCAAATGGCTGCCTTCTCTCTGTGTCTTCACATCGCCTTTCTTCTGTGCACATGTGAAGAGAGAGAGCGAGCCCTGGCATCTCTTCCTCTTCTAATAAGGACACCGGTCCTATTCAGTTAGGGTCCTGCTCTTATAACCTCATTTAACCTTAATTATCTCCCTACAGACTTTTTCTCCACATACAGTCACATTGGGGATTAGCACTTCAACATATGAATTTTGGCAGGGACAGATTCCATCCATTACAAAACTCAAAGTTGAATCTGTGCACCACAGCACACCTGCCTCAGCAGTGCTGAAGAAGTTAGCTGGAGAAGGGCCAAGCGTTGCAAGGCAGCAAGAACCAGTGGAGCAAGAAGCTCACACACTGGGGATTCAGAAGGACCAAACACCGTGTGGCTGAGTCTCTTAAATTCTCTGGGTATTGCTGTCTGAGTACATCTCCAGTAAATATTAAGACAAAAAGTGTCTCTAATTTGGTGATTAGTAGTTCAGTTATTTTCAAATTGGTCTAGAAGTTTTACTTCATAAGAGCCTTTTTTCAATTTTAAGAAAGTGTAGGCCATGGCTGGTGTAAGCTCAGTGAATTGAGCGCAGGCCTGTGAACCAAAGAAAGTGTGATTGTGTTGCAGAATGTCCTCTAAGTACCCTTAGAGCTCCGGCCCTGTTAGGGATAAGGCTGCTAAGGGAGCTACTGCCCTGGAAAAAAGGCTGGTGCCCAGTCTCAGTTTGCTGGGCTTTATGTTTATCATGATACCTAAATGGCAGCAAAAGGAGTAGGGGCAGAAGTGGGAATGCAAAACTATTACATTGCCTTACGGCACCATCTACACTGTCCAATAAGTTGTTCCAGACCTGTAATAGTCTGAATTGTGTCACCCAAAAAAACCTATGTCAAAGCCCTAACCCATAGTGCCTCAGAATATGACTGTGTTTGGAGATAAGATCTTTAAATATTAAGATGAAAAGTGATTAAGTTAAAATGAAGCTGTTGGAATGGACTCTAATCTGATAGGACTGGTGTCTTTATAAGGACAGGCGGAGACACCAGGGATGCACACACACAAAGAAAAGGCCATGTGAGGACACAGCGAGAAGCAGGCCATCTGTCTGCAAGCCCAGAGATCTCAGGAGAAACCAAACCTGCTGGCACCTTGATCTTGGACTTCTGGCCTCCAAAACAGTGAGAAAATAAATTCCCGTTTGCTGCAGCCACTGCGTCTGTGATATTTGACTACGGCAGCCTGAGCAGACTAACACAAAACTTAAAACAGCTAGATCCTACTGTATTTGGTGAATATTAATTTGTCACTCAAATTTCAATTCGCCTAAAAAATTTTTTTTAAATTCACTCAGCAAATCTGCACTAGTGCTCTTCTGGTGCTGAGACTAAGCTCAGCTAATAAGACACAGATTCTGTTCTCCCCTGGTGGTGGAAACAGGCCCTTAAAGGGCCAGAGCAGTACAGAAGGGTCTGGAGGTGAGAGAGGCTGGCGCACCCGGAAAACTGAGAGTCCAGTGGCCCAGTCCTGCAGGGTGGTCAAGGAAGGGTGGTAGGAATGACTGATGATGAGGCCAGGAGGGAGGTCATCAGAGCCAGATCACGACGGAGCTTGGACACCAAGGTGAAGAGCGATGGCCTTTAGGCAGAAAGTATAGAAGGATCACGGGGAAGAATAGAGTTGAGAATACATTGAGTGGGGAGCTGCAGTGATCTGGGGAGGGTCAGGGGGCCTGGGCAGAGAGTAAGGCACATATATAATAGCCATTCCTTCTAGATGCCCATTGTAGTCACTGCAGGGAATGGGGTTCTTTAAAATAGGGGGTGGACTTGCATTATGGTTGTTAGGATGGAATGAGAGGCACACTGAACTGAGTTGGGCTTCCTCCTTCCTCTACCTTGTGCCTGATAAGAGCAGTTTCTGGGGAGACTTTCTATATACGTCCTACCCATATCCCCCCCCCCCACGCATACATGCACCCTGAAAGCTGCCTGAGCAAAGCTGTCATTACTAAAACTGCTCATTGGTAGTACACAAACCTCACTGTGCAGAACTTGCTTAACTAGTTTTACAGAGAAAGCAGGCAGGAAACCTAAGGTTCACCTAGATGTTCCTCCCCATCCCCCACCCACCCCCATACCGCTGAGCATGCCCTTTGGCACCCTTCCCCTGAGCCCTACTATCTATCCCTCCTGCTGTGCTTCCCTTCAGCTCAGCACATCTCCCCTTGCCTGCTATCTCCAACTTGTTGAGAACAGACCTAAGCTAATTTGGCAGTGTACATTTTTCCTTTTTTTTTCATTAGACACCAATGACAATCAATGAGTATGTGGGATGAAAGTTTTAGCTGCTGCCCCATATCCTCCCTTCTGGGTTGTAATACACGGGTTCTTTAGCTGAGATCTGTGAAACACATCTTCACTTTTATTTGCTTCCAATGGAAATTTAGCATTTCCATTGTGGATGAAAAAAGGGGACACACACTAAACCTAACAAGCTCAGGGGAGGCCTGCATGGAGCCTTTACAAACTCAGAGCCCAAATGTAACCTCATAGGATCGTCTGAAATGAAAACTTTCTAGCTAAAAGTGAGTCATGGTGATAGTCATGTCCTAGGCCAGTATCTTTCATGACAAAGGTCAATCTTTACCTTAACTGAGCCTGTCTGTTGCCTTTTTGCATCTATAATAACAGACCTTTGGAATGGCAGGGTACTTTCCTTTGTCCAGACCCATCAGGGCACAATCTTCCACCAGAGCAGCAGATCACAGAGCCCTTCACTGTTATTGTCATTGTGTTCATTGTTGCTATCTTATACCCACCAATGTACAAGAAGTGTGTGTCTATTCATTCACCTTTTATCCAATCCCATAGGTCCTCCCTGCCATGTTTGCTTTCTCCTGCCTCCCTAACCTATTACCAGTGAATTTCATGTAACCCCTCAATACCTCCTTCTTTGATTGTGATGTGTAAAACAAGGTGCAAAACTGCCATTCTCTGGAGCATTTTCTCAATCCACTGAGTTTTGCTGCCTGGCAATTCTTTCAGGTATGGGCATTTCCTATGTTGACACCTTCAGTCATGAACGGAGGTGAACCACTGGAGTGTTAGCAACTCCCATGACTTTTCCAGCGGAAGTCGTGGGTATTTTTCTACTGCATTATACTTGGTGCAGACATCTCAGAATACTGTTTACTCAGAATGTCATTTATCATTGAAGTGTGATTACTAGAACCACCCCTAGGTCATGTTATTTCACAATCTGTCCATGAAGCAGCACACAGGGTCCAAGGCCTTGGAGTACAACTGAAAGGTTTGAGAAGGTTCTCCAGCCCTGCCTCATAAAGTAGAAATCTGGAGCCTTGACCATTCATTTGCTCAAGTGATGGCTGGAGACAGACCCAGAACTGATTGTTTCTAGAAAAATTTGAGTTCTGGCCTCAGGTGAGGCCTGGTTTGTTCTGTGTAGTGCTAGACACACCCCTTGGTTGGCTCAGCTCCTGCCTTCACTTGGCCAGTTGTCTAAACATTTGGAATAGCCTGTGACAGGACACACTGACTTAATAAAAACATATCCATGACCCATTTGCCGTCTAATTCTCTACTCCTTGGTAGAGCCCCCTCAAACCCTAACTCCCGCGAACCCACATCTGGCACGCGAGACCACCGCCAGCAGCCCCAGACATGCCACCACACCGCGTTTTGTGCTGCTTTCCTCTTGCACGCGATGCTCTCACTGAGTCAGATGTCCTCCTCCAGGCCATCTGTCAAGGCCCTGCTGTCCTCCTGTTTCCAGTGACCTCTTGGCTCAAGCTTGACTTAAAAAAAACAACTTACTGAGGTGAAATTCACATGGCATCAAATTAACTATTATAAAGTACCCAATTTCATTGTATCTAGTGCAGTGTTATATAACCATCATCTCTCTCTAGTTCCAAAATACTTCCATCATTTCAAAATAAAACCTCATACTCATTAAGCACTCAGTCCCCATTCAACACTCTTCCCAGGCCCTGGTAACCACCAATCTGCATTCTCTCTCTAAGGATTTGCATCTACTAGATATTTCATATAAATGGAATTATACAATGTATAGCCTTTTGTTTCCAGTTGCTTTCACCAACCACAATGTTTTCTAGGTTCATCAAAGTTGGGTGCTTCAGTCTTTTTGGTGGTTGAATAGATAGGCCACAGTTTGCTTATCTGCTCATCTGTCGACGCACAGTTGTGCTGTTTTTCCTTTTTGGCTATTGTGAATAGTGTTGCAGTGAACATATGTGCACAGAGATGAGAGTGCTTGTTTTTGGTGTTCTCAGACATATATCTAAGAGCATATTTGCTGGGTCATATGATAATTCTATGTTCAACTTTTTTGGGTAACTGCCAAACTATTTTCCATAACAGCTGAACCATTTTTACATTCAAATCATTGATGCACAAGTGTTTCAACTTCCCCATATCCTCGCTAACACTTATGATTTAAAGCTTTACTTTTGGTGGGGGTGGTAGTTTTCTATTTATTTTGTGGTTAGCGAGAAACGGAGTTTAGTCCTTTCATCCGAGTTTATCAAGCATAGAAAACATATAAGGTACAGTGATTTTGGTAAGTGGAAAGTCTGGTTTAATTAATTTAACTAATTAAAAAGGTTTTAATACTGTCTTTTGAGATACTTCACTTACTATAATTTATGCTGAAACTTTCTTTTTATTATTTTTATTTTTGACTTTGGAAACCCTTCAATTACTCCCTCCCTTTTATGTCCACCCGAGTCTCCACAGCCATACCTAATCCATCCCTGCAGCATTGCCCTTATCACACTGTATTGTAATTCTTACTGTAATTCTGCATTCACTTGTCCCTCTCCATTGTTAGACTTGGCAGGTTGGGGTTGCTTGTGGGCAGGGCAGTGCTGGCCACTTAAGTGGGCAAATGCTTGAAGGAGGGCTCATGACCTCCCCCTTGTGGTGAGTAAGAATAAACCTGCTTACTTTTCCACTGTCCCTGGTCCTAAGGCCAGCATCACATCCTTTATTGACTTCGTACGGATGAAATGGAAGATAAATGAGACACCAGGTGGGCAGGCGTGCTGAAGAGAAGAGAGGCTGTGTAAATCCAAGTCTTTCTTTTACTGGAGAAACAAAGCGAATGACTCCAAACTGTGCTGACTTTATCATGGCTGCACAAGTCAGTTGGGAGGATAGAAATGGCATTTGGAGGCACCTGAATGAATCATCTGGCAAAATGTAAGAGTTCTGGGGGAACTGATTCTGGGGTGCAGTTCTCTGGACTAGTTATGAGGTGAACGTGTGCCCTGTATGACTTAGCCCTTTGTTGTCTCTCGCTGTAAAGCTGAAGCAGAATATGAATTCTTCCTCCTGCAGTCCATGTCGAAGCATTTGTCCACTTCCCATTTCCCAAAAGGTGCCGAAAATGTGCTGGGCCCTGGGAAGGCAAAGATAAATAACATCTCACCCTGTTCTCAGTGTGTCCATGTGCAAGGTGATGCCCATTAAGAAGCCACATACCTGGATCATTTTGGAGGAGAGAAATCTCAATGAAAAGAAATAAAATTGTTTCTAGGCACACATGAAAAACATTGGGAAGAGCAGTTATATGTGCTTTATTTCAGTTTTATTTGCTCAGTTGGGTCCCATCCTCAGAGGAAGAGCTAGATATTTTTCAGATATGTTGGCAGTTTTAGGGCTGTTGTAACACTGACTTTTCTAGTACCGATAGAAAGGCAGTAGTTTAGGTCAGAGAAAAGGATTTGACTATGAGTTTTTCTCAACTGAAGTTATTTCACCATAAAAAAACTCCAATAAAATAGGCTTTCTGTGTAAGAAAGGCAACTTAGGATATGAGAAAAATGTCTGATCTGCAATCAAAGACGTGGGCTTGCGTCTAGATCTGCAAGTCACTTGTCATGTTCCAAAGAAGTCTTTGGACCTTAGCTTGCTCATCCCAGTCTGTCTTCCCTCTCTTCCCCTGTCCCCCTCCCCTTGGGAAATTTAACTAAATCTGAAGGAATTTCAGCAGCTTATTCCATGGTTTTAAGATTATAGGCATTGTTTCTGAACCCAAATGTCACATTCTTCATTTCTCTGTTGGCTTGAACCATTATCAAGGTATCTTATTATTATAGGCTTCCCCTCCTCCACAGAGATCCAGTTAATCTTGGATAATTATAGTCCAATCCCCTCCCTTGATACCTGTGAGTTCCAGGGGCTTACTTCCTGTACTTCTCTAGGTCACCCCACTCCTGTGCTCACGTGCTGCTTTAGCTTTTGCACCAACACTGACTCAGAGCTCAGCTCCCTTTTGAGAGGCCTAGAAAAATCCTCTCCCACATTGGTGGGCAGTGGAGCTTCTCTTATCTGCATTTCTTACTTTTTCACCCACCCTTTTCATTTTCCTGCTTTGGGGCTGCAGTAAAAAACGTACCCCGCCCCCCACACCCCCACTCCCCCAGGTCCAGCCAGAACCATTCTGTTCATGTAGGTCTCAGCTTCTTACCAAATATGTTCCCATCAAAAACAGCCTTTCCTTCTCAGGAGGAATTCTGGCAAGTGGGTTTCCTCTAACTCAGCACTCGTGCTTCAGGAACCTGTCCAAAGCCCATCTAAGCCATAGCGGGCTCAATGCTGAGAGGCCAGTGCCAGGCAGCTTCAATAAAACCTTCCAGCATTTGTGGGCAGCTCGGATGTCCATTTTTCCCACCCATGACTTGTAATTGGTACTTTAAATAAAATTCTAAAGTTAGCTTTCCATTATTAAAATTTATTATTTAAGTGTTCTGAGGCATCCTGTCTTTCTGTCTCCACACTCCTGGCTGATTTTCTCAGAAATGACCAACTGGCTGGGACTTCTACAGATGACCACTAGAGGGCACATGATTTCCAGCCCACAAGCCCTCTTGTCAGCCAATTCCTGGTGTTTTGCTGCAGAAAGGACACTTTTTGCTGTTTGTTTTCCCTCAGAAGCAGAAGGAAAGCACTTGAAATTCTCTGGATACAACTAAGGCATTTTCTACTGCATTCATCTGTGAAATGCTGGCTACAAGAGGCAGACATTCTGGTGTGTGGAGGAAAGACTGTATTCCCTGTTCCTGTCACTCATTCCCCCCAAGAGGTGGAGAAAAAGGCTGCAGAAAGCTGAACAAATGAGTTTTGCTGTTTCTAAGATTACTGGGAGAATACAGTTGTAGGCTACATGTGTCAACGCAGGCCTCATGGCATACTGAATTTAGTGTGTTTGGAATGAGACACATGTGGGATGCATTTCCCACACCCAAGCTTTCTGCCAAGATGGCAAACTAGTATGGGCTGCTGGCAGCCCTGGAGAAACTGCAATATTAGTTTGCTGGGAAGCAGGAGATGGGTTGGGGAGACCAAGTGACTCTTATGTCACTTGGAAAGTTCCTTAGATGTGGGGTGATATATCCTGCTCTGGGGGGGGGGGGAAGACAGAGATAGTGATGGGATTGGAAAGTAAACAGGAGTAAATAAACATGAGTATGGGTCAAAAGGTAGGATAAGATCAAAATTAGAATGCTCTGACTTCTAAACTAGCTGGTGAAAATTCAATGGTAAGTGGAAATGGGGGGGCGGATTTTAAAAATCCTGTACTATAACTGAGAAGTCTCAACTAAGATGCTGAACTAAGTCCTCATAAAATAGTAAGTATTTTCCAGCTCTCACACTTGTTAACTCTGTGACTTTGGGTAGGATACATAATTTCTCTGAGTTTCAGTTTCCTCCTCTCTAATGTGGGTACAACTACTGTGAGGTTTGCTGTGAAGATTAAATAATGTAACGTACATGAAAGAGTCCTCTCCTTCTTGGCTCTTGGTAGATGGTCAATGTTCTACTTCTCTCTTCTCTCCTTTAGCATGTTTAGCTTATAAAGACTTACTCATTCAAGAATTTTTACAGAGTGCCTGCATTAGTTAGTTGCCTTCAGCTGCAAGTGACAGGAAGCCTCACCTAAAAGGCGGTTAACAATAAGCAAGAAGTATTGTCTCATTGTAAGAAGTCCATAGGTAGGGCAGTTCTAGGGCTGATTAATGTAGAGGATCAGCAAAATCACCAAGGACTCTGATCCCTTCCACACTTCAGCTCTGCCATCCTCAGCGGGGTCACATGGTCCTGGTGCCTCTCTCATCATGGCTGCAGATGGGGGCCACTCCACTCCCTAGAGGCAGGCCTGGTTCTTTCCTCTCACAGTTCTTCAGAGTTTTCCTGGAACTATTTTCCAGAAGTTGTCCCAGCAGCCCTTCCCTCATGTCTCATGGACCATAACTGGGTCACACTGCCCGTCCCTAGATCAGTTCCTGCCAAGATGAATGGGTTTCCATGTTTAAACAGAGCAATCATGATTCACCCTAAGATGTCCCTTAGTCTTCTAGACTTGTTGATATTAGGTTCAATTAGGTGAAGAGATGCTATTGGTAGGCAATAAAGAGTGTTCTCCAGGCACTGTAGCTGATGTTTGGCACACAGTAGTTAATAAGTCAGATGCCACTCCTAGGGAGCTTGTAGGGGAGGTTACACACAAGTAAACTGTCATTAACAATACAGTGTATGAGTGCTATGCAGGGAGAACTGTAGGGAGTAACCCATCATTGGTGGTCTGGGAAGACTTCCTGGAGGAGGTGCTCTTTGACTGAGACCTGAGGGATACAGTGGGAGTTGAAGTCCTGGGACCAAGAGTGACTGTGACATATTCAGGTAACTGCAGTGTTCACTGGAGGTAGGGAGACTGGAATACAGGAGGGTTGGTGGTTAGCAGGGACTGTTCATGAAGGTCCTGGAAACCACGTGGGAGTTGAAATTCTATTACGACAGCAATGCATCAGGTATATTTAAAACAATGTCCTTAAAAATGTGGATGTGATATCAGTCCAGTGGTTTATAACCAGCATATAGAAATAAAAATAGTAATAGTAAATTCTTACATGAAAATCACTGTGTTCAAGGCACTGTTCTGAGAGTTTATGTATTTTCTATTAACGCATTGATCATTAGAAATTGGTGCTACTGTTATCTCCATTTTTCAGGTGAAGAAACTGAAGCACTAGCCCAAGGTCACTGTTATGGGTTGAATTGTGTTCCTGCAAAACAGATATTGTTGAAGTGCTAACCCGCTGTACCTCAGAATATCTCTTTATTTGAAAATAGGATTGTTGCAGATGTCATTAGTTCAGACAAGGTCACAGTGGAGTAGGGCGGGACCCTAGTCCAATATGACTGGCATGCTATAAGAAGAGGGCCATCTGAACACAGAGATGCAGAAAGAACACTGTGCGAGACAGAGGCAGAGAGTACAGCAAAGCAGCCACAAGCCGAGGAGCACCAAGGACTGCTGCTGTCGCGAGGCTGGGAGACAGGCACGGAACAGATTCTTCCTCACAACGCTCAGAGGAAACAACCTTGCCAACACTGTGATTTTGGACTTTTAGCCTCCAGAAGTATAATAAAATAAATTTCTTTCATTTTAAGCCACCCAGTTAGTGATGCTTTGTTATAGTACACAGAGCAAATTAATACAATCACACAGCTAGTAAGTGGGAAACTGGGATCGAAACCCAGAGTCGGGCTCCATAGTCATGCTCTGAACCACTGTACTTTCCTCAAGTAAAGAGAATGCAGCGTAAGTAGTTGGGAAGATGGCTTTACTTACATTTGTGTATGTAGGAATGTGTATGTGTGCTGGGTCATAATGCAAGATGTATTTCACTACAGTTTGAAAGCCACTACTTGAAGGGGTTTGAGTAGAGTAAATAAGATCAATTTTGATTTTAGAAGGAACAAAGAATCTCGTCAAGATTTCAGGTCTAGAAGTGAAGAAAGATAAACTCTCTTTTATGAACAAGTTCAAAGGTCTCGTCCCTTGGTGGGTGTGATGACAGGACTTCTGTTGGGTAGGCAGTGCTGGGCATGAGTGCCACCTAGTGGTGTGCAGGTGCAGGGGGTGATTATCTGGGCACTGTGATGCCATGCGGTGTACAGCCTATATGGCTGTTCTTGGTGGTCCTAGGGCTGGATTAGAGATGTTCATTGTGGAAGAAGTATAGGTAGAGGGGGAAGCACCTCCGCTAGACACCCTTCCCAAGAATGTGCATCAAAAATATTTTTTCTATAGATCCTTAAAGATAACATATTGGCATTCTAGCTATAAAATCTATAATGAACAGGCATCAAAGGCAGCAAGACTGGGAGAGCCAGGCGTTAGAATGTAGGCTCCTCCAGAAGTCTGGCTCCCTCCCCAGAGCATGACTCCATGAGTACACGAACTTCACATGTGACACTCACTCCTGACCCCCAGTGCTAGAATATCTACCCAGCAGGTGCTTCAAGACTACTAGTTGAATGAATATTGAAGGAAACCTAGTGCGAACATGAACGAAGGTTGGTCACACGGTGGTTATTTTAAAGTCCTTGTTTCCCCATCTGCCCCCACTGCCCACTGCAGCACCCGTCCTCTCCACACTGGCCTCTGGCTGCACATCTCTCCCCATGTCCTTTCCACCTCTGACACTACAATTCCACATCCTTCTCTCCGATTCAGTACAAGACCAGAAAAAATGAATGCTGGTGGCAAGGTGTGTGGCCTCTGCTGAATCCTCTCCCTTCTGACAATGAACTGAACACTATTAACAGCTCTAAGTCAGCTGCGGAGGTGCCTGTGACATTTGTGGATGCCCTGAGCCCTGCTCCAAGGCAAGGGATTACAGCAGTGTGCACAAATCCTTGTCTGCCAAGAGCACAGTGCTGTCTTAGAGTGACTGACAGAATTAAATATGGTCTAGACTGATGGGAAGTCCAAGAGGGATTTATAACTCAATATAAAGAAATGGAAATTTTGTTCTCATTCAAACCATTCCTATGCCACCATTATTATTTTTTTCTAGGTGTCAGTATTAATTCAGCCTTTTGCATTAGGAAGTTAACTCAATCCCAGGCAGCTCCCTGCCTAGCAAGGCTCTGAGCGACCAGATCTCATTGTTTCTTGGTATGATCTCTGATAGGGGCTTGCGGCTCACAAATGTATCATAATGAACCAGCTGTCACCCGAGTTTTGTTCTGAGGGAGATTTTTTCTGCCCATTTAAGGTGACCAACCCTCCCAGTTTGCCTGGAACTTTCCCAGTTTTAGCACTGAAAGTGCTGTGTCCAAGGAAACCTCTCGGTCCTGGGCACACTGGGACAGTTGGTCACTAGAGCATGTCACGCTCAAAAAGGACCAGGAGCTTGTGCCTGCTTGTTGGCCCAACCAAACCGGCTCATGTCAACTGTTCCAAGGGCCTCCCAAAATTAGGAATGTTTTTCCTCTTTGGTAAATTATGTTTTTTTTTCTTATTTCAATAAAATGGAAATGTGAGCCGCCCAGAAACAGAGAGTAGCCACAATGGGTTTCCTTTTCTCCCCAAATGGGTGGTAAGCAAAACCTCCAGACTGCCTGCATTTGACTTCTAATATGATCATTTAACTATAAGCTATTGAACCTCTCTGTGCCTCAGTTTCTCATCTATAAAATGAGGATAATGAAAGTATCTGTCTCATGGGGTCTTTGTAAGGATTGGAAGAGAAAATATGTAATAGTCTTTCAACTGCAACTAGCCAGAGTAGGTACTCAGAAATATAATTATTACTGTCACATCTCCCTCTGCAGAAATGGGTCTTCCATTTGCCAGAGCCAGCTTTGCTTCCCTGGTGATGGGCGGGGGCTGTGGGGTAGAAGGACGCCCACAGGTATCTACAGGTGAGCATGACTAGGAGACAGTCCCGGGGGGAAGATGTCACCTCTCTCCCCACCCCTTTTCAACCTCTTATGTTAAATATAACACAAACACAGGAAAGAGCATAAAACAAGAGTATAGCTTCATAAATTACTAATTAGCAAAATCTCCTCTAATCAGCACCTTTGTGGGAAGGTAGAATTTTGCCAGCCATCTGAGGAGTCCTCCACTGCCCTGTCCAAACTCTACTCCCAGCCCCTTCCTTTGCTAAGAGCACCCTAATACGCATTGTATCAAGAAATGATCCTTTTCTTCTTCTTCTTGGGGGGGGGGTTGTTTTCTTTAGGGCAAAACAAAGAAACAAAAAAATGGCATGTGTGCTATCCAAAAGAGAAGGGCCTGGGTTTCCTCTTATTAATTGGGGGTGTGGGCGAGGATATAAAAGAGCAAAGAGGCCACGGTTTCTAAAAGAAAGGGTTTAAGTACGAATTTGCAAATTCTACCTTCCTTTTTCTGACTATGTATCGCATCTCCTGTGAGGGGCATCTAGATCTCAGTGTATGTTGTTTAAAGAAAATAGACAACCGTCACAGTTCATTAAAATCCCACCTGCCTCCTGTAAAATGGAAAAGTCATTACTGGCCGAGTCAGGGGTCTAGACTCCTGTGGAGGAAGAGATCACCTGCATGTTCTCCCCTTACAAGCCTACAGCTTGCACAGGGCAGAGCCACCCCCTTGTTTTCCTACCAGGGCAGAGCTTGTTATATTAAACTAAGCTTCTCCTCAGGCAGTTGTTAGTGTAAAGCATTCCTAATACTATTGTGAATGCCACTGAAAAGAATATAGGACCCAGATGTGTGGTTCTGGTATCAATCACTAGATTTAGAATGGGAGAGGCTGGGTGGGTGTGGAAGAGGTCACTAGGACTTAGGACTTGAGTCAGACAGGGAGGGAACAGCCTTCCTGGGGGAAATGGGGTGTGGGAGGGAAATAGGGCTTAATGGAGGAAATTATTCATTGATGGGACAGGCAGTTAGAAAGTAAGACCAGGCATCAAACTTTGAAATATGGCTTGGAGATCTGTTAGGATTAGTTTCATCTTCATAGAATGGAAAACCCCAATAAAAGTGGCTTAAATACAATAAAGGCTAATTTACTTACACAGTCCATAGTGAGTATGTTGGTTCCATGACTGGTAGGAACTTCTATCTTCCCACTTTGTCATCTTTTATAAGTGACGTCCACCCCCAAGGACCTCAAAGTCCAAGATGATAGCTGAAACTCCAGCCATCACCTCTAAGTTTTACCCAGGAGGAAGCAGGAAAAGGTCAACAAGGTTTGTCTTGCAGCAGAGTAGGCTTTTGAGTAGCATTCCCAAAAGCTACGCCCAGCAACTTCTGCTTACATCTTATTGATTGTGACAGGCTGAAAGGGAGGCTTCAGAAATATGGTCTTAACTTTCTAGAATAAAAGATTCCTCAGGAGAGGTAGATACAGAGAATCAACGGGAAGGTGAATCAACCAGCAATCTTTTCTAAATAGGATGAAGCAGTAAATCCTCATGGTTTAGCATGAAACCTCTGTATTACTTGGGTTAACATCTGAGATCAGGGCTCCATCACCTTACTAGCTGTATAATCAACAAGATACCTAACATTTCTAAGACAGTTTTCTCACCTGTAAAATGAAGAAAGTAATCAAATCTCTCCCAAAGGTTTTCTTTTGTGAATGTGAGTCAGATTAAAAAACATTAAATGGTTCAGGGTAGTGCTTGGCACACGGAAAGTACTCCAAAGTGGCAGCTAGTACTATGACTATGATTTAAGAGGCTATAAAAGCAAAATTTTGACATACGTTTACATAAGATAAACCCCACTAAAATAAGCGTGTCATCCAAAAAATATGATTGAGGTGTTGATGGCTCCTTTTAAGTGCGATCCCCACAGGGCTAAATGATTTGCAGTGTCTGAATTCCCACGTCAAGGAGTTTGGCTACTTAAGGGTACATAGGTTCCCACGGGTACTTAAGGGTATGTAGGTTTTCCCTGAGCCCATTGCTGCCAGCCTGGTAGAGACGGAAGGACAGGTGCTGCACTGGCCACACTCAAAATGGCCAGACTGCTGTGGAAGATCTGCAGCTGGACTGTCTCGTTCTGTCCTCACTCTAGGAGTAAGCCCCTTCCCGTGCTGCTCTCCTCTGGGCTTCAGACTAGCCTGCTTAGATCTTCAGCTCCCTTCCCCTCCCTGGAAAGCTCCTATTTCTACCTGTTGGTGGTTCTGATCTCTCCTTGGACCTTAGGACACTATTCCATTATCAAACATGAGTGAGAAACATGCACTCTAGCCTCCCTTTCGGAAGTCACAATGCACATAACTTAATGCACACAACATAAAGGCTCTAAGAAGTCCTGCAAAGAAGTGTTAATACCATTTAATTCAACATTTCCCACGTGACTAAAAACCCTTGGCTTAGAGGTAAGCTTTGGGAGCCCATGTCCCGTACTTGTTACATTTACTATATTTTCCAGTCAAATATGCTTTTTTTCAAACATCCAGTTTTCTTGTTCCTAGGGGACCTCCTATATTTTTAATGTTTTATTTATTTTTAGAGAGAGGGAAAAGGGGAGAAAAAGGGAGAGAAACATCTATGTGAGAAACATCGATCAGTTGCCTCTTGTGCATGCCTGGACTGGGGACTTAACCTGCAAACCAGGCATGTGCCCTGACTGGGAATTGAACCAGCAACCCTTTAGGTTCACAGGCTGGCACTCAATCCACTGAGTCACACCACCCAGGGTAAATTTATTTTTAGAGAGAAGGAAAGGTAAGAAAACATCTATGTGAGAAACATCAATCAGTTGCCTCTTGCACATGCCTGGATTGGGGACTTAACTTGCAACTCAGGCATGTGCCCTGACTAGGAATCAAACCAGCAACTTTTTGCTTTGCAGGATGATGCCCAAGCAAATGAGCCACACCGGTCAGCACCCTAGGGGACCTCCTATTGAGTCTCTCTTTTCAGCCAAGGATATATCTCTGGATTGAAGCCCATTTACAGATCTGAGATGATCACTGTTTTTTTGGAAACCAATAAATGATGCATCCCTTCCTGGTGCCACCTATAAACTCTCCCTACCTCTTTATAGTCTCTGAAATGAGAAATGAGATCATGTGTATGAAAAGTGCTTTATAAGCCATTAAATGCTATATAGATGTTAGTTGTTACTATTAGGATGACTCACTCCAGTGCTCTGATCCCCTTCTCCCAGGGAAGTGGCATTTTCAGAATTACAGCTTCATAATAGAAGAACAACTGAAAACTACATATATAGTAATAGCCGTTTCTACAAGAGGGTTCTTTTTGTCAGTGCAGTAAAAAGCTGACTGTAAAGTATGCAACCAGTTCTTCACAGAATGGAAAAGGAAGTATAGACATCACCCCTCTGAATCTTCAGGTTACCCCCAGGCACACAAGAAACCATCCCACAAACACATCCAGTCCCTTGGAGCTGCCTCTTGCCTGTCTGGCCCCAGATCTCCCAGGTCAGATTCTCTAGTTACCCATAGACTCTGCAGTGGCAAGAAATCTGAAATCATCATATTTCACAGTGACGGCCTTCTTGGGATCCATTTAAAACAGGACCAGGAAATTCCAGCCAAGTGCTTGATTTGCACAAGCCCCCAAACAATGGACCCTTCCTTGTTTGTTTTGTGAGATGTGAGCTGGGGCTCCTCCTTTCCTCAATACTGCAGTGGTTTCCAGAGGCACGCCCAGCCAGAGAGCATGGCCGGGGCTGGCAGTGGCTCAAGGGCAAGGTTTATATTCATTTTGCTGACTTCTTTCCCAACTCTACTCCAGAGTAAACAGAAAAGAAATCCAGGCCTCTAAAACCTAAGTAAATCAGCCACAACTAAAAATATCTGGCTAAGCCAGACACAAAAGGACAAAAATTGTATGATTCCACTACCTAGAATAGGCAAATTCAGAGACAGAAAGTCGAAGAGAGGTCACCATGGGCTGGGGGGAGGAACAGGGAGTTACTACTTAATATTTATAGAGGTTTTTTTTGTTAAGAATTACCAAAAAAAAAAAAAAGGGTGCTGGAAATGGATGGTGGTAAGGTTGTCCCGCTTTGTGTACAAACTTAATGCTACTGAACCTACACTTAAAAATGGATAAAATGGCAAATTGTGTTATGCATGTTTTACCACAATAAAACTAAACAAGCAGCAATGACACCAATAAAAAGATTTGATATCAGTTCCCCTAACATGGCATCCGTCCCAGGGGACACCTGCCCATACTGTGTGCTGTGTGATCCGGATGTGACCCCAGGAGGCAGGGTAAGATGGACTGGGTCTTCAGTCCTGGCCATTGCACCCCACACAGGAGAGCCTGGCCAGAGGGCAGCTCAGAGTATCTATCTCACGGCCCCAGGAGATCTCCTGTAGGTTTGGGACATAAGCAGGGAGTCTCACCTTATCTTTTCAAAGCATCTTTCTTAAGTCTTTAGACAGCTTGAGAAGTTCTTTTCCTCTGACAGGGACAGAGGCTGGAGTGTGTTGAAGAGACTTCCTGGTGGAGCAGGCCTCCCTCAGGCTGAGGGCTCCCTGACAGAGGGTTTGGGATCACAGAGAGCCATTTTCGAGGAGGAAGAAACAGAATGGAGTCTACTTAGCACAGACAGGTTCTTTGAAGTCTTTTGTTTGACAAGAGAGAGAAAGAAATGAGACTGACAGGTTGGTGTGGGGAACGGAGGCTGCATTTAAGACAGTGGCCTCTAGGTGGCACACACACCATAATAATTACCCTGAGAGGAGGTGATTTCATCTGCAAATTGATCTTCAAGGCTCATTCAGAAGCAGGGGAGCTTTTATAAATAAGCTTACCAACCCACTTCAGCTGAAATACAACCCCCAGATCCAAACCCTCTGGAATCAATTTAAAGATGGCAGAGCTTTGATCATCTTGATGACAATGGGGAGAAGACATCTCACTATCTGAGGATCACGGAGCTGCGAGGAGAGAGAGGTAACATGTGCCCATGGAAATGTTCAGCTCTGAGAAGAACATTATTACTCCTGAGAAAGTGTCAGTGGTGGCGTTTGGTTTCCTGAATATAATGGTAGAAGGGATGATTCTCTCAGCTGTCAAGCAAGAACATATTCAGTCTGCTCAGCTCCGAGAATGGGTTTTTTTTTTTTTTCCCCTCCACTTTTCACATTGTATCATCCCAGCAAGTTCCCAAATGAGCAGGAGACCAGGATGGAGGCCATCAACTTGGAAGGCAGGGCCAGGAGCCAGGAAAATGAGGAGGAGGCCATTCTTATTTACACAAACAATTAACAGGCACACATGCAAACCCAGGCAGGGACAGGCTTGATAATGACCTGGATAATGAAGCAAAACATTGCTCCAGAGGATGTAGCAAGCAGCACTTCATTCTCAGTGCCCGGAGGTAATTCCATTTTTCTCCATTATACCACACAGCTGTGAAGGGTCAGTAATTTCACCTTTACCGAAGAGTGCTATTCATGACTTTGTGCAAACTGCAATCACTTAGTTAATCAGTCATATGCAGTTATGGAGGTGCCTCCAAAGGCCCCATACCTGACTCAAGGCTATGGCAAGATATGGAAAAAGCAGAAACTTCTGTATCAGCCTTCAGGAAGCTATGGTCTAGGGCTGCATTATCCATCCATTACAATAGCCACTAGCCATATATGGCTATTTAAATTAAGAGTTACTAAAATTAAAAAATTCGTCTCCTCTAAGTTGTGCTAGCCACACAGCAATTGCTCAGTAGTCACATGTGGCTGGTAACCACCATGCTGGAGAGCATAGAAAACATTTCTGTCATTGCAGAGAGTTCCACTGGACAGTATGGTGGCATTTTGAACAGCCATGGGAACAAAAGTAGGAGTTAACTAGGAGCCAACTAATGGGAGGAAATAAAGGCTTAGACAGGTTGTACCTCTCAGTCAGTAAATGGTCTTGTGATTACTCCAGAGTTTAGAAGTGTCTGGAGGGTGGCCTTTTTAAAAATTTTAATTTTTAACTTTTCAATTACAGTTTATATTCAATATTATTCTGTATTAGTTTTGAATGTACAGCATAATGGTTAGACAATCATGTACTTTACAGAGTGGTCTCCCTGGTATTTCAAGTACTTACCTGGTCCTATACATAGTTATCAGAATATTAACTATATTCCATAATTTACATCTCCATCACTATTCTGTAAGTACTAATTTGTACTTCTTAATCCCTTCATCCTTTTCGCCACCACCCCCTCCTTGTCAACCATCAGTCTGTTCTCTGTACCGGTGAACCTGTCTCTGTTTTGTTTGTTCCTGCACACATTCTTGGGTCTGTCCTTCTGGAGGATGGTCTTAACACTAATACACTAAATGTTTCTGTTTGGGGAGAGGGGTTGGGGTGGCGGCTTCGTTATTTGAATAGCATTTCAACTAATTTAGAAGCATGTTCTCTAACCTGTAGCCCCAAATATGTGAGTGATTCATTTCTGGTTTCCCTTCATCTGTGGTATTTTCCTCTACCTGTCACCTTGAGAAACTCTGAAATTTTACTCTGTGCCAGGGCTAAGGGCTTTCACACACCTCATTTAACCCTCGCAATCTTCTGTGAAATCAGTACTTTTATTGGAATTGCTGCCAAATAAAGCATTGGAAAAGCATCATCATCCAACCCTCTCCCCCTTCTCCTCCAGACCCTGGCCTTCCCAGTGAGCAGATGCCACTCCCGCCTCCGGCCCCAGCTCCAGCAGTGGGCCTGTTTGCCATCCACAGGCTGGGGAATCCAACTCTTGGCCAATCAGATTATTGCATTGCTAATGCAATTAGTTTAGAAATGGCATGTGACTTCTTTGGGACAATAAGAAACAAGAGGACTTCTGGAAAAGCAATAAGCTTTCCCTTAAGAAATTGTTCCTGGAGAGAATCTCTCTTTCTCCTGATCTTGTGTATGCATATAAGGCCTAAAACTGCTGCAGCCATTTTTCTTCTGTTCAGCACGTGACAGGGTGGATAACCCAGGTATAGAGAAAGTGAGCAGCCCAGATTGAGCTGGGTCTGGTCCTCAGCTCAAGGAGGACCACTCGATATTAGCCACTGGATCCCTGGATTGTTTGAGCATTAGGAGTGACTTCTCATGACCTCAACTGATAATCCCAATCTGCAGATAATGAAACTCGGGCTAAGAGAACTTTAATAATTTGCCTAGTCACCTAGCTAGTAAAAGGCAGAGCCAGGACACAAATATAGATAGATGCTCTTGACCCCAAAACACATGCTTTCTTGTTTTCATCATGCTGTTTCTTCTCTACATGAACTATGTGTATATTTCAAAGGATCTGGGGGAGAAACTGACAAGAACCAAGAAATGACATCTTTTCGGCCATAAGAATAATATTTTACCTTGGATATTACCTGAGCATGCTCTGATGGCCTCATTTCTGTAGGCCCTCGCAAACTACATGAACACTTTAAAACTTACCAGCAGCTACACTTGGTGGTCCTTTTTATTTACTGTTCTTTCTAAGGGCCCATAGGGAACTCTTTTGGGATCTTGGCCTTTTTTTAAGAATGGGCGGGAAGCTTCTAGACAGAACTGTTGGAGTCCATGCCTTTTAGCAGCTGAATTAAATTAAGTATCTTGGCTCCTCCTGAGGGCTCAGCAAAGTGAGCTCCAAGGCATTCAGGCCTCACTTGACCCTTTGCTTTTGTTTATAAGTGTATGGGGCACTTGCTGGTAAACTCAGACGCCTTCAATATTGGGAAGCTGTGGTCGTTTCCAGAGAGACCTATTTCAATTCTTCTGGATTCATTCAACACCTGGATTGGGGCCGGGGTTGTGGTGGTAGTGGGGGTGAGGGGATGGTGGTGGGAGGTTTGCTGTGATTCCCTCCTCTTTATCTCCTCGTCATTCTTATGGTGTCTCTTGGCTTCATCCTGCAATGGAGCACTTGACCTTACCATTTCATGAAGTTATCCTCCCCGTAAAGACCAGATTAAACATATCAGGAATGGATCAGCTGAGAGATGCCCTAGCAGAAAGGCATCATTTCCTCCAGCTCCGCTCAGCAGTGGCTCTGGAGGAGAGGCCTGGGGGAGGCAGAGGCGCCCACTCACTCACAAACGCATTGAACATACTGGCCCAGCATCCGCGCACTGCTGCTGTTGCACTAAACAGGGGCGCTAACTTCAACAATGCTGCCATCAAGAATCTGTAGCTCTGCCCTGGCAGAAGGGGCAGTTCACATCCAGAGCCACCAACCTAGAAATAAGGCTTCTTTTGATGATTAGGCCTAATGGTGGGGTTTTTAGACATGTAAAGCTGCAAGGAGCTTTCCTCTCTCATCCCTACTCTCCTCTGTGTTTGCCGTCTTGGAAACAGTTTCTGATTATTAAAGAACCACATGGGTTTGATCTTTCTCCAAATGAAAGACCGGGGATTACCAACCATGATGGGTCACTGGACAGCCCTGGCCAGGATGAACCGCTGGTAATCACCCGAGGTGAGGTGGACTCCGGGTGGCCTCTGCTTCCCCTGGTGGCACCTCCTTGCGCTCCAGCCCCACACATTCTGCCCCTGTCCTTACTTACAGCCCAAACTCAGCACCCCAGTTTTTTGGCTGAGCTAGGGACAAACCTTATTCCAAAGACATGCACAGAGAGAACGGTTTGGTCCTAAGGAGAGAATATGTGACTCCAAAATACGCCACTTTGGTATGTGGATTACTTTGAGCTGAAGAGAATTAAGGCCGAAAAGACTCAGGAAGAGCTTTTTACCTGTCCCTTAACTGCTTAAAAATCTAGATGTCTTGTCCAGGGGGAGAAAAAAAACTATCACCAGAGATAACTCCAAAGGGGATGGGCCAGACCTGGTAAGTTGGGGAGAGCTCAGGAAGGCATTTGTTCAAAGTCCTCTCGGTGTCTCATTGTCTCTGCATGCCATGACAAACATTTCCTTACCAAACAGTTGCTTTTTCCATCTTCCCGTGAATTGTCTTTCTCCCGTTTGAAGCTCAGCTCCCTAACCCCTTCTCCTTAGCTGAGGATGGCATATAAGCCTCAATGACCTGTCTTTGAACCTCTCATGTCTATATGAGACTCCCAGACATACGAAATTAAAGTTATTTTTCTCTTATTACTGTCTTATGTCAGAATAATAAGGGAAAAATTAATTTAATTCATAGGCCCACCAAAAGAACCTAGAAGGGGAGAGGAAAATTTTCTGTCCCCTACAATACCCGGCAATGTAGAGATCTGCTATGTGGCTCCATGGAAGTCAGGCATGAGTGAGGCCCAGGCTTTGGACGCGTCCAGGTGGAACTGAGGCACCTGACAGGAGGAGAGCAGTGGTCGGCAGGTGGAAGAAGGGAGGGAGAGCCTGTAAGCGCTACTCCAGATCAGACAGACCTGGGTTTGAAACCTGGCTCAGCCACTGACTACATGTGTGACTTGGGCAAGTTACTGAATTTCTCAGAGCCTTAGTTTCCTCATCCTCACCAAGTCGATCTGAAAGAACGCAGGTTCCATAGAGACATGAAGGAGGTTAGGGTTGGGGAAGTGGGGAATGATTGCTACAGGGCACCAGAAAAATATTCTGGAGTTAGATTGTGGTGATGGTTGAAAAACCTTGTGAATACACCAAAAACCATGTGAATATACTAAAAACCACTAAATTACATACTTTAAAAGGGTGAATATTAAGGTATATGAATAACTTCACAAAAAGTGAAATAAAAGGAATACATATGAAACAGCACAGTGTCCAGTATGGTATTCAACTGTCAATAAATAGTAGTGAAAGATGTTACTATTATTCCACTTGTGGTGGTAACTGACAGGACCCACTCTTCAGTCCTATGGCTGCGAAGAATGAACAACAGGCATTTCCCTAGGGAGTCCATTTAATTTGAAGACTTATGGGGAAGGTTATTCATTACTTGTAAGTAATTAAAACATTATTTTTATATTAAACAAATAAATATGGATAATGCAAAACGTGCATGAAGTAGGAAGACCTATGACTTTTAATAGCTTCCTAGCTTGAGAAGGACCCTGGGGTACATATTTACACTTGTCTGGCTTTAGGGCTAGTTCTTTGAACAAGTTTGAGTGGAGCCTGCCAAGGGGGGGGTTGCATTAATTGCTGAGAATCTGAGGTTCTGGGGAAACGTGACCCTGAGCATTGTAACATCCATCCCAACAGCGTCAGCAGGGATTTCTCAGACCATGTGCTTCAGAAGGTTGGTCTGCAGACAGCCTCGGCTACCCTCTAATGCTACTGCTGCCTTCTTCCTCCTCTCAGACTCTAAAGGCCCGAATAGAGAGGACTTGCACGCAGAGATTGACACACCCAAAGGATCCAAGCGTTGGGCAACACCAACTCAGAGATCCAGGAGTTAGGTGTTTGGGAGAACATAGTCCATCTCAAACACCGAGTTTCTCTATACCCAACCACCACAGGTAAAAGGTTAGCAGAGTACAAGATTGGGTCTGCTGGCCACAGAGACTTGAGGCTTGCATGTCTCCTGTGACTGTTGGACCAATACTATTGGACTATTGTGGTTTTCATTTGCTCTTCACAAATACCCTAAGTACCTGCTCTGCCCCCAGTAGAGATTCCACCCTGCAAATATACCCCCAGTGGCCTTGCTATCTCTCACTATAAAGCAGCTCTGAAATGTACGAAGGAGAGAATCTGAAAGAGGAATTGTGCTGGACCTAAAATGATGAGATTCCAACTAAAAGTGATGCTTTAAATAATGATAAATAAAAGGCAGATTATAAGTTTGGTTCTAAACCACATTATCATGCACACTTTCTACTTAAGAATTTTTAAAAGATTTTATTGATTCATTTTTAGAGAGAGGAGAAGGGAGGGAGAAAGAAAGGGAGAGAAACATCAATGTATGAGAGATACATTGATTAGTTGCCTCCTGTACACCACCAACTGGGGACAGGGCCCACAACCCAGGCATGTGCCCAGACTGGGAATCAAACCAGTGACCCTTTGGTTTGCAGGCTGGCACTCAATCCACTGAGCTACACCAGCCAGGGCTCTACTTAAGAATTTATTGATCTAGGATTGCAATTGAGCTATGTCTCCCTCCCAGATGGAATTACTAAGAGGCAACTGTGATTACTTGGGGGGTGATTTGGGCGGTGTCCTGCCTGTTCCCTTAGGCACTGAATAATCAGTTGAAATGCTGTCTGGCTTTGTGTTTCTGTCTGTCAGATGGAAATTCACTGCACCAGCATTCATTGGAAAATGGAATTTAGAACAAGAAGGCCTCACTGGACTTGATCCTAAGGGATGCAGTCACTGCAGTTCTAAAGCTCCAGGGCACCTAAAGTTCTTATGACTGCGGCAGAGTTACAGAACATGGCTGCAGGAATGGGTCATAGCCTGATTCTCTGTGTGTGAAAAAGAAAATGCTCTGCTGGCTGCATGTGGACTCTCACTGTAGAAGTTGTACTGAGACTAGGGACCTCTCTGTTAAGCCTTCATTTGAAACGGGGCTTTAGAAATGTTGCCTCCTATTTTTCATTCACCTGGTCTTCCTCAGTGAGCCAGTTCAGGTGTGTTTGCCTCTGAGGGCCAGTCCCCATGCAGATTAGCAGTTAAAGCCACAGGGTAAAATGGACTAGTTCATCTACCCTAGGACACAGCTCTTCCTGGGAGCTCTGTCACCGAGCTCTGGATTCCTTGCTTAGTTGATCAAGTACAATTATTTCCACTTCAGGTCCTTCTTGCCCTGGTTCCTAAGAAGTTCCTATTCTCCCACCTCCACTCTGCAGCATGCCGCAGGTCAGGCTGCCTTTAACCAACAGCCCCATGGCCACCCGAGGGGGCAGCTGTGTCCCACCTGCTCAGCCTCTGCCCCCACTCTCCACAGCACCCTCTTTCAACTCTGCCTTCCTACTCTCTCTGCTCCACCCACATGCCTTTGCTCTTTTGTTCTTCAGAACCATTCAGTGTCTCCTGCTCATCCACTCAGTGTGGCGGGAGCAGTGACTCCTAACAATGCATTCAGCTGATCTTCCTCCCTAAGGTCTACAGGGGAGGATCTCCGGGGCAGGCGCACAGGAAGACAGGCTAGATGACTGATGAATTACACAGAGATGATGCCAGCTACAGTCCTATGAGGCAGGCTCTGTTTGGTTCTCCTCTGTGGGTCCAAAGCCTGGCACAGAGAAGTACCCCCTGCAGGTGGACAGCTGACTGAGGGGACAAAAGAGAGGGAGCCACGAATCCTTAGGACCATAGCAGTAACCTTGGATAGGGCCCTAAGTTGGTGGACCAGGGCATGCTCTTTGGAGCTGGGTTCTGTTTTCACTCCCCTGATCCTACAACTTGTGTCTGGGAAAAGCAGAAGCTGGAGTCCCCCAGCCCTTAGGGTGTCGGCACTCCTTCTGCTTCACCAGCTTCGCCCTGTCTGGAACACTCGGATGGGGCCTTTATGTCACCCAACTGCTTATCTATGGTATTAGTCACAAACACCTTGACCCTGAGTGCCCAGACTACCCCAACCTAACCATTCTGTCAGGAGATGATGCCTTTATTACCACCTCCCTCTGGATCTGATGGGTCCCTGAATGCTGACCTGACAGAGTTACAGACCCACCTGGTGCCCCAGCCTCATATCCCCATCCTCTATGGAGAGCTCTGGAGGCAGAGCAGCTAGGTTCACATGCTAGCTCCTCTATTCACTCGCCATGTGCTCTCGGCAAGTCACTCAAACTCTCCGTCCCTCAGTTCTCTATCAAGTGGGACTTTAGTGCCTACCTGATAAAGCTGTAATGGGGATTAACAAACCAATAACAAGCCGTGTTCAGAACAGTGGTTAGAAAGTGCCAGCTGTTATTGCGCACAGTAGAAGCGGCACTGCGGCTACATGTGTCCCAGCACAGCTGCGGAGGGCGCCTACCACAAACTACCTTCCAGAGCAGACGTGGTCACTCTTGCTTGGAGCCAGCTAAGCCAAGGGTGAAATATGATACTCACCATGAATAAATGCACGGCTTGCTTCCTGTTGAACTCTGGCCAGCTGTTCCCAAAGACATCTCCCTTGTCCCTTTCCTCATCAGGACTGAGAGTGGCTTCCCTTTAGGAGATTTGAGTCCCCCTGGCTTTGGGGTGGCTGCTGCTGGCCAACCTGCCTCTGAGGTCCTGGCTGGGGGTCTAGATGCCTGGCTCCCTAACCATGAGGTGTACCTGATGGACTCCAGGGGTCGCCTTTGTTCCTTGGGTGGCAAAAACTTGGCTCTCCAAGACAGAAATTATGAGAAGATTCCCATCTAGTGATTCCTGATGTCTAGTGATGGCTTTCCAGTGAAGGAGAAAATGAAGAAGGTGGGAGAATCGCTGACCACTTGTCACATTCAGTTCTGCAGCATGTGATATCTGTAGGTCTTCGGCTGAAACCCACTAGCTGATGGTCTGCTGTCTGGTGAGACTGTCTTCCTTGTCAGTTGAGGTCCCCTCTCAAGTTTCCTTCTATCTTTCCTTTATGTCTATAACATTCAAGGCTCGGGGTAGGGAATGTGTAACAATCCCGTCCCAGACTCACTGAACTCACACCTCCGCAGGTGGAGGCCAATCCCTCTCCCTGATTCTGAGGCACCTTCCTTCTGGAAGGCCATGAAATTTGTGGGAATGATTTGGTCCTTAGGGGTCTGGGGCCAGATGGTCATTTATTATTTTTTAAAGAGCTTATTTATTTTTTAGAGAGAGGGGAAGGGATGGAGAAAGACATCGATATGAGAAACATCAATCAGTTGCCTCTCATAAGCACCCCAACTTGGGACCAAACTGGCAACCCCGGCATGTGCCTTGACCATAATCGAACCAGTGACCTTTTGCTTTTCTGGGAGACACCCAAGACACTGAGCCACACTGGTCAGGGTCAGATGGTCATTTATTAGAGTTGATCTTTTAACAACTAGGGATGCTGACTGCCCATGCAATCTAAAATCTACGTATAACTTAAGTTGGCCCTCTGCATACACAGATTCCAAACCGCCAGTTGACCCTTGACCAACATGGGTTTAAATGGCACGTCAATTGAACTAAGTGGGTCAATTGAGAAAAAACCCCTGTATAAGTGGACCTGCACAGCTCACAGGTTCTGTCCAAAGGCAGGCAAAACCCAGCATTTTCTGTCCCAATTCTAGTTTTCTGAAAACTCTTTGAGGAAGTCAACAGTTGGATCTAGCTGAAAACTGTGTTCCCACTTTTACTAGCTGAATTTGGACTCCATGCTGCGTAGCTTCCCAGCCCCCATTCTGCAGGGCCATATGCTTAGATGGGTACCACCACCCAAATGGGGGTCTTTGAGTGTCTAGGTTAAGGTGTGCCCTAGTCCGAATGGTGGAGCAGGCTGAAGCTGGGAAGGAACCCACTGGCCTGGCTGGGAGGCAAAGTTGGAGCCACATTAAGTCATTAGCCCAGGCCCAGGAGAAGTCCCTGGTGGGCTGTTGAACATGTTGCCATGGATGAGTGGAGACAGCTCTGTGGGTCCCAGCCCTAAGAGCCCCAGGGCTTGGCAGAGAATCCCGCAGCCTCCAATACGGCTCACTGGATGCTGTTTAACAGCCTCGGGCATATGTGAGAACAGAAGGCTGAAGTGTTTCCCTGCAGGCTCCTTCCTGAGAACAGCCACCCGGGTAATCAGCAGGCTGCTGCTGGAAAGGCCTGAGGCCTAGGAGATTGGAGGGCTCAGGATTCACACAGAATGAGCCCACCTCTGAGAATGAAGCTCTTACTGGCCAACAAAGCCCTTCTCTGGGGATTCCATGGGAGAGGAGCCTGCGAAGGCTGAGGTCCACACATCTGTGACTCTTTAAAATATGGACTTTCATAATCTTATACACTATTGGTGGGTGGGGCAAATAGGCAGTGAGGATTAAACATCTGTGAGGTGCCTTGTTACTTTACCAGACAAATCAGAGGCCTGTGCTAATCCCAGACTCAGCCAGCCACGTCAGCTGACGAGGGTGGACACTCGTTGGCTTCTAAGCCAGGAGAACATCTGTTGCCATTGTTTGACTTGTCTCCTCTAGACTTACTGCAGAAATGGTTTGTAAAAGATATTTGCAAAAGTAGGCAAAGTGCTTTGAAGAAAAGCCTGACATACTCAGGGTGAACCAAAACAGCAAGTTGCTCTGCTTTGAGGCTGATCTGACCCCACCCAGCTCTGTCTGGTACCAGCCAGCTGCTGCCTTCCCCAGAGAACGGCCTTTGAAGTGGCCAGAGGGAGAGTGCCCAACATGACATTGAGGTCAGAAGACCTAAAGTTGAGCCCTTATCTGACAGTACAACCTTGGCTAAGTCACTCAACATTTTTTCCCCTCAGCCTATTTTGTCATCTGCGGAATGTGGGAAGCAGAGCTACGCTGGTGTTCTGTGAGGATTAATTAGACAATGTGAAAGAAATGCATTGGCTGACGTGGGCTGAAAAGCCCATAGAAAGTTCCAGTTTTAGTCATGGCTTCATTTTGAGCCCTAAAGATACCACCATGTTTTGCACCCTTGGTCTTTCTTCCTGGGGGTTGGCCCTGTTCTCAGACATGTCTGGCAGCTTTGGCACCAGCGTCAGACCATTACAACACCAGGGCAGCAGAGAAAATTGTGCACTCACGCTCAGCATTCTGGTGCAGTCCTGAGATTCACTCTGTCTAGACCAGAACAAACCAATGTGACCAGGCCACTGAATGAATGATCACCTCACTCACTTTCTTGTCACTCACCAGGTGTTTATTGAGTGCCTACTATGTGCTAGGCAGTATTGTATATTCTAGGACATTGCAGGGACAAGACAGATCAGACCTCCGCCCTGTTAGGGCTTACTTACTAGTAGATGAGACAGAAAACAAACCAGTACTTTGTATAAAATGATACAAAATCAGGAAATGATAAAAAGCCATTAAAAAAAGAAAATAAGAAAGCATATTAAGAGGGTAGAGAGTGATGTGGGTTAGTGTGAAATGGTGGTTAGGGAAGTACTCTTTTGGGGGGTAACATTTGAGTTGAGACCTGATAAAATGAAAACATGGGCTGGATAAAGATATAGATGTAAAAGATTCTGGGCAGAGGGAGCAAATGCTAAGCCCCTGAGGCAGGCTTCCTAAACAAGAGCCACAAAGGCCAGAGCAGCCAGAGCAGCATGGACTGGGCAGAGCCAGGGGACGTTGAGCTCTGCAGGCCAAGAGAAGAGGAAAGAATTTTATTCAGACAGTGGTGGAGAGTATGGAGGCTTTTCAAAAAGGAAGAGATACAATATGAGTTATGTTTGAAAAAGATCTTCACATACAAATGGCCAAGACACACATGAAAAGGTGCTCAACATTACTACTCACCATGGAAATGACGATCAAAACCATGATGAGACATCACCTCACATCTGTCTGAATGGCTATTATTAAAAAGATGGGAAATTAACACTGGTGAGGACGTGGAGGGAAGGGAACCTTCCTACACTGTTAGTGGAAATGAAAATTGGTGTAGCAGCTATGAAAAACAGTATGGAGGTTTCTCAAAAAATTAAAAATTGAACTACCATATGACCCAGCAATCCCACTCCTGGGTATTTATCTGAAAGAAATTAATTCACTATCTTTTTTTTAAAGATTTTATTTATTTATTTTTAGAAACAGGGGGAGGGAGAGAGAAAGAGAGGAAGAGAAATATTGATTGGTTCCCTCTCACACACCCTCATGTGGCGACCTGGCCTGCAACCCAGGCATGTGTCCTTCTGACCGGTAATTGAAACCGTGACCTTTTGGTCTGTGGGATGACACCCAACTCACTTAGCTGTATCAGTCAGGGCATGAAATCACTTTCTTGAAAGGATACATGCTCGATGCATTTGTGCATTTTTAAACGCACAACATTCATAATATTGTATTATTCACAATAGCCAAGATATGGAAACAACCTAAGTGTCTGTCAACACATGAATGAAAATGTGGTACAGGCATTCAATGGAATATTACTCAGCCATGAGAAAGAAGGACATCCTGTCATTCGCGACAATAGAGCTTTCCTTTGAGGCATTATTATAAGTGAGGTAAGACAGACAGAGAAAGACAAATACTGGTACATTACTTACCTGTGGAATCTAAAAACACTGAACTTGTAAGACGAGAGAGTAGAATGATGGTTACCAGGGCTTGGGGAAAAGGGACTGCAGAGATGTTGTTTAGGGTATAAATTTACCACAGATGAGTAAGTTTTTGACATCTAATGCACAAAACAGTGGTTACATTGTATTATAAATCTCAAAGTTGCTAAGATACTAGCTATGAACTGTTCTCAGTACAAAAATAAATGACAAATATGTGACATGATAAAGGTGTTAGCTAATGCTACTGTAATAACATTGCAATATATAAATGTATCAAACCAAATGCTGTCCACCTTAAACTTACACAGGGGTATATGTCAATTATATCTCAACTTAAAAAGACACACATATAAAACAGGTAACAACAAAAAGATCTCTTTGCTGCTGTGTGGAGAAGGCTGGAGGACACCGGGACAGACCGCAGTGGCGGAGACAAGGTGTGGCAGCAGAGCTGGTGAGAAGGGGCTGGACTCAGGATGTATTTTAGCTATGGGTTCCATATCTGGAAGCAGAACCTTGTGACCAAAGGAAATGGAAACTGGGGGCTTTTGTCAGAAGTGGTAGTGAGAGCCCTGGGTGGCTCAGCTGGTTGGAGCATTGGGAGGTATACCAAGAGTTTGCACGTTCAATCTCCTGTCAGGGCGCGTACAGGAGGCAACTGATCTATGTCTCTGTCTATCTCTCTCTCTCTCTCTCTGCCCCACTCTCTCTAGAATCAAACATATCCTTGGATGAGGGTTTAAAAAAAAAACAACTGGTCGTGACAGACAGAGGTGGACAAAAAGCAGGAACTTCCCGCCACTTTCACCACTTCTAGTTTCACACAGCTTTTTATTTTGGACTCTTATTTTCACCATGAGTAGCTTTCTGGGGGTTAGGGACTGTATCTCCAATCTTCTTTCTTTCCTCTAAAGCCTAGAATTACTGTGAGGGAGTTTGGAGATGACACAGTCCAATCCAAATCTCTTTACAGATGAGAATCCTGAGGCTTCGAAAAGTTCTAGGGTCCTGCAAAGTCCCCCTCATTAGGGCAGAACAGGCCACGGCTCTCCTTATTGCAGCGCTGGCTTCCTTCCCTGAACAGAGGCTCCATGTAGGGCGCTGCCAAGGTCTTGTGCGGGTACCAGGTGCGGGTTTAATCCTCCTGCAGCCTCCATCAGCATCTTCCAAATAACCAGTGTGCTCAATAAACACCCCACTGTCACCCCAATGCTACCTCTAAGGCCCCTGTACAGAAATCCTGGAGCCACCACTATGCTCAGTCACCAGCCTTTTGTCAGCAACTCTGATGAGAGTCAAGCGTCCAGATCATAAAATGCAGGCACACAGATGGGAAACACCAGGGTAGTGCCTTATTTTTATTTTAATTTTAGAGAAAACTTCAATCGAAGTGCAGGCTTTCTATTCCTGCTGGGAGAGCTGCCAGGGGACAGTTCATTGCTCCTGAGCCAGAGGGACACACATTAGCCTTTGAGGCAGAACTGCAGTGGTGCAGTCTATAAAGCAAGATGCACTTGGCAGCTCTGCAGGATGGACAGCCTGATATCCTCCCCCAGACACTCAGAGTATACTGGCCCGCCTCCCGGTGGGAGAGGGAGGCTGGGCAACTAGCTTTTGCACTCAGGGCCCAGCATGGTGCCTGGCACTCAGGAGGAATGGACAGACACTAGGTGAGCTGGCAGCTGTGTCCCCAAGATACGCACACTTCCTGGGAAATAGCGTGTGTCCCCTGGGCATCTCCTGGATGGCTGGGGGTGCCAGACGTCTCGAGAGCAGAGATGGATTAAGCAATCTGTGGCTCCTGCCAACGGCATTGCAGTGGAGGGCCCCCTCTTTCTCTTCTTCTGTGTGGCTTTAACTTTCTTTTAAGAAAAGTAATCCAGCTCTTCTTTAATCAGTAACCACTACGGTCAGGAAAAGCAGTCACAGAGCCAATGGGCGTGGTTAGTGGGTTTAAGCAGAAGAATGGCCAGGCTGTCCTCTCTGAGGAGGGCAGGGAAGCCTTCCTCACCAGCTGGCTGCTGGCTCCGTGTGTGTGGTACTGAGGGGGCAGGCAGGGAGCATGAATAATCGGTATGAGATCCATGCAAGCACAGGGAGACATGATGGAAGCTCTTCCAAGATGATACAGGCAAGAAGAGCAGTATCTCTGGTGTGAGAGGGAAAGGCAGAGAGTGGCTATGGATTCAGAGAGAGGGAGGCCTGACTCCAAAGCTGACCTTCCTGGACCAATCAAAGACATTCTTCCTGTAGACAGGCTGATGTCAGCCAGCAAAACAAAAACAAATGTTGGGCTGGAGCAGGGTGATCAGGGTGGAAGCAGCAGGGAAGAGGAGCCAGGGGAGGCTGCTGTGGTTTGATTTGAGGGAAATAGTGAGTGAGGGGAGCCTGGTGTCCTGACTCTCTAGTTCTGACTTTAGAAAAGAAGGGCTGGGGTCCCATACACACATACGCATTTCCTGCTCTGACCTTAAACAGGGGCGTGGGACTGCCCCTGTAGGTTGGCGCAGGCAATGGACTTCAGAATAATGCTGTTCATGGCTGCTGGCAATGAGGAAAGTGCTCTTGCCATAGAGGGGGGGACATGGCATGGCTAAGTCACTAAAAGAGCCCAGGAGGCTTTAGCCAATGTGTCCTCCAAAGGTGGCCGGCTGGAGGGGGTACAGTCCTGCTGACCTTTCACCTTTGTCATCCTGCTACAATGTCCAGCCCCTCCAAGGTGCTCAGCCACCTACCTAGTGCCCCTGCCCGGCTAGAAACAACCTGGCTCCTGGACTTCCCCCCAGCATCACAGCCCTCACCCCAACACTATGTACAGTCTCCACAGCTACCAAGGACATCCTCCAGCACTTCTTTTGTGTGTTCCTATGTTTTCACTTTAAATGTTTCTTCTCTAGGTGGCAAACACGTCCAGGGGAAGGGCTGGCTCACATCTCTCTTTTCCCCACCTGACGCCTGCACCCAGGGAAACTCTGTTTGAAGCAACACACCTCCTGCTCTATGAGGCCCAAGGTTCTGAAAGAGGCTGCCCACCTTTCCTTATATACAAACTGCACACACATGCAGGGAACAGACGGAGTTTTCTAACCATGCTGTATTCAGCATTCTCCTTTACTCAAAATCTCAGCTCTGTATGTGCTGGCCAATTTTTGCCCATCTTAAAAACAAATCATCTCTAATATCTCTGCTTATATCCCTGTGAAACCTAACAGGCACCATACTGAAGTCTTACTCTAAAAGATGTTAAGCTCTCCAAAGGTTTTTTGGAGAGCAGACTGAGATGTCTAGAGGTAATGGGACCCCAGATCCGAGCACAAAGGGCATCTCTCCTGAAGGAAATCAGTTGGTATCACTTTGCTTCCATGTGTGTAACACAGAAACGCCAATTGTGTTTCTCTGGTAACCGCTCACATCAGAGGCACCTCTGTGGCCATCCCCTTGCAGATCAATTTAATTACAGGCATGAATGCCTACTGAAGGGTAAACTGGAAGCCTTGGGTTTCAATAAAGTCCAAGCTGCTTTGAAATCCAAATACAGCTAACCCTCAATTATCCACGCTAAGGAAAGGGAGCATGGATAATCCTGAATATCATATGATTAAAAAATCATTTATTTTGACTTTTGGAAGGTAGCATGTGCTGTTTGCAACAGAGCGGCAAAATTTCCTCTCTAGTTGTGTTTTGCTCAGATTAATATTGCAGTGAACTTGCATTTTTCCTCATGCACAAGCAGCTAGCACAGGGGGCAAGACAGAGGAGTCTGTGCAGAAGCAAGCTGAGTGGCAGGGGAAGCCACACGAAAGGAAGGAGGGATGTGGCCTGAAGTACTGATGGAAAAGCAAAGGCTTTGGCGTCCTCTCTTCTAACTTTAAAAGAGAATAGAATACATGTAGGAGAAGGAGAAAGAGAAGATTAAAAAACTCTGAATGAAGAGGCCAGATATAAGCACTCCTGAAGCATCACCTTACTTCCATCAACCTTTCCAAGCATATGATTCTGTGACATGAACATCTCCTTAGGATACTGGATCTACTCTCCATTAATGAAATGTGACTAGTTGACACGGGGTTGATCGGACCTGCTGATACCCGTGGGTGACCGTGACCCAATGTGTGTATGAACCTCATACCGAGACACGCGGGGAAAGAGAGACCGGGGCCACGTGGCTGATTCCTCCCATCTCAGGAAAAAGCCTCGTGGCTTGCCCAGCCAGGGTTTTTATCAGGGGACAATTTACATAGGATTGATTATTCATGGGATTAAGCGGAACAGGTAGGATTACTCATAGCAAGGCATTGGATGTAAATTCAGGTCCGGTGGCAGACAGGACCAGGTTAAAGTAATATGCAGGGCACAGCAAGCCAGAATTTTTTAAGATACATCTTTGCCAAATTCCTATTAGAGAATTCCCATTCCACAGACATGATCCACACTTGCTCACATGGGAATCACACGGAGCTGTGCTCAAAACGTGTAAATTCTCAGGACTGCGTGTTTACACACGTGTGGAAATCACTGCCACAACTAGTGCTCTCTGCCTCTTCACCTTTGCTTATGCTGTACCATCTGCCCGAAATACCCTTATCCTCTCTTGCTCTATTCCAATTCCATCCACCTTTCAAGACCCAGCACATTTCCTACCTTTTCATAAAGCCTTTTCCAGTCATAACCACAAAAAGCAACATTCTTTTTCTCTTCACTCACCTTCTGAATGCCCAGAGCAGAGTATTCCCTCTCCTCACCTATTAGGAATGGAAGCTCTGTGAGGACAGAGAAAGATGCTGTGGCAGACCACCTGATGTTCCCTTTAACACCTGGCACGGTGTTTTTGGTGTGTGGTAGGTGCTCCCTACCTGGAGACTGATGGACTAAATCCTGTGTCAAGGTGTGAAGACTTTAAATCCTTGAGTGGTATTGGGCTCTCCTGGAGGTCTTGGTGAAAGAGTTTCCCAGGACTGGCTCCCAGAGATGCTGCTTTAATAGGTTGGGTGAATTCAGAGTTAGTAATTTTCTACAAATGATTCTGACCACTGAGAAGTCCATTGTAAATACATATCACCAACTCTCACACTGAAAAACTTCTATCTTGTGTTCCATTTACACAACTGAAGCCAAATGGTTAAAAAACAGAGACACTGAGAAACTCACTGGGGTTATTGTTATCTCTCATACTTCCTAATGCAGACTTCAACATTTTTTTAAGTGGAAAAAAAATGCAACATGTAGAGAGCTAAAATTGGACAGAGTTCTACAGCAAATTCTTCATATTTCCTTGAGATGAAATTGCGGCTCTTTGCACTTTTTAGCATCTCTGACATTAGGGTGCAGCTGATAATTGATGGTATATTACAACTGGCATTAGGGTACAGCAGTGATTGTATCCTTCCTCTTTACTCAGCCATCACATCAATGAATTATGTGCGTCGCTGGGGCTACATGTTGATCTTCATTGCCATTTAAGTGACTTCAAAAAGATGATACACTGATTTGGCACTGAAAAGAAAAACTGTTGCATATGTAGAAGAGCATGACGACAGCACCAGGGCACACATTCGATATCAGAGAGACGAGCGCTTCCTTATATAACAACACTTCTGCATTTTCTTGCAAAGAAGCAAACCAATCTAACCAACTGCTTTATCACTTTACTACTCAAACGGTGGTGCCAGGACCACGGTGCTGGCCTCACCTGGGGGCACAGGAGAACTGCAGAATCTAGGCTGTAGCCCAGATCTACTTTGTATCTGCTTTTTAGCAAGATCCCCGGGTGACTTGCGTGAACATGAAAGTCTGAGAAGCACAGCTTTATTGGACTTAAGAAGGGAAAATATCCACACACAGGCAAAGCTGAGTTATGTTTAGTTACTGAGACATACACCAAAGGATTGTCTATTATATACTATGGGGGGAAAAAAACTCCCAAAAAGCTGTCAGTGACTTAGAAGAAAATATGGAAAATCATAAGAGTGTATCACCAATTTACTTGGAATCCCAGAGGACATTATTGCGGTGGACTAACACGGGCATCATTGACTGAAAGGTGATTCAGAAGAGTTAAACTGGACGTGAACAAGTGTTGTGGATGGCCTTGACCAGTTTATCTCACTGTTTTCTTTTTAGGTATGTATAAGAGTGACACATGGTAATGATAGATGTTTGAATTAATCTAAAAGGGCTCTTTCAATAAGGAAAAGAATATATGAGGAGAGAAAGCACTGTCCTAGTTTAATTAGGAACATTCTTTTTCCTTAATGATACATAAAATGATGGTACATCTTACAATCGAAGGCATCTCAGATTTAATGAAATATAAAAGTCCCACACACTTCACCACAATTGGCTTTTACGTTAGAGTTTACATTTCAATAATCATTGTTTCACTCTGATGATCCCTAAATCAAGATATTTGAAATAAAAAACTAAGTTTTGAGTGTTTTGAATCTGTATTTTAAGTTTCACTTTTTTTTTTTAGTCCAACAACTCCAGGCCATTAATCTCCTAAGAAAAAAAGTTTGCTCTATCCACCATGTTTCTGAAAGTTAAGTAAGAATGAAGAAAATATCAGGAAGAGATAGAAATGAGGCAGAGAGACATTGATCAAAACTGATTCTAACAGCTATTCCCTTTTCCTATTTCAAACAACGGCAATCAAAAAACATTTTTAAAAAAAACCTATTAGCTGTTCTTACAGTGTTGTTGTATTTCATCCCGAGAAACCCATCAAACAGGTATTGTTATCCTCTCTTCCACAAGTGAAGAGAGTGAGGTCGGAGAAATAAAATAACTCACCCAAGAAGAGCAGGACGGTCAGTGGTGGAACCAGAATTCGAAGGAGGCATCTGCGCAGCCCCCCTGAGCCAGCATCGTGTGCACTATAACCCGCAGCCTGAGGGAAACTGTTTGAAAATCATTCCTCAGTGTTAATGAATAATCCATACACTGCTGTCCATGGACTTGAGGGCCTTTAAGCTGAGTCGGTGTCCTGACACTGCCCTCTGTTTAACAAGATCTTAGGATGCCAGAGCCCCTTGGCTTGAACATGGGGCAGCTGCCACGTTTCTTGACTGCACTGGGTCCTCCATGACTACGGGTTTCCTTCCTGTGTAAAATGCCCCCATTTCTTGAAAAGTTTCTTGTAGCTCCCCTTTTTAAAAAAGATTAAGTTCAGTTCACTTCACCCAGCTATCATTTAGGAGCCAACTGTGTGGTTGACCTTAGTCTGACCCAGGGACGCCATCTCACTGCTAACCTCTGCCTCTGCCTCTGCCTCACGGCCTCACCACAACAGCCTTCTTCCTAGATTCTCACTCCTTTCTAAATAACTCAAAATGCTATTCCAAAAGCGATGCCTCCTGCTTTCCATTAGTGGTTTTCCATCTTTGCTGACATTAAAATCACCTGGGCAGCTTTAAAAACCCTCTAAGTCTCTGGCCACACTTCCTGCCAATTAAATCAGAATCTCTAAAGACAGGATCTGGGATCAGTACTTTTCTAGCTTTGCCAGTGATCCCAATAGTCAACCAAGTTTGTGAGGCAGTGAATCACATTTCTCATCTCCTTCAGCTGTACACTAGCTCTGTTACTACCCTTGCCCATTAAGCTCTTCACTTTCAGTTAAAAGCCCTTTAATAATCTTTCCTCACTCACCTAGCCATTTCCCAAAAATAGCTTTATTTTTATTACAAAATAATATATTTATAGTACAAGCTTTAGCTTTGAAAATACAAAGATAAGGAAATATAAATCACTAGTAATTTCACTACAAAGCAATAACTACTGCTAACGTGCTCACGTAGAGAGAGCCAGTGTCCTTCTATAAAGCCTGTGCGTGTGTGTATTTTATTGTACATGTGCTTTCGTAGCCTCCTCTGCTCAGCTGAGCATCTTTTCACTTGAACTTCTCAACCACTTGCCTTTCCCTTCTCTGTCCTGACCTCCATCACTCTAAGAAGTCAATCTTTCTTGGGGCTTTCTGCAGTGAATTCTGAAGCTTCCTTTTATCCTAATGGGTGATTCAGTTCAGAAGCACTAAACATGTTCCCTTTGGAGTCACTGTCTTTCCAAATGGCTCTACCATCTGGCTTGCCAACTGCTCAAGCCAGACGTACCTGAGGTCATCCTAGATTCCTTGGACAACTCACACTTCATTTCTCACTAATTATTAAACACATCCATTGTGTCTTTTAATATTTTTTGAATCTGTACATCCTTCTCCATCCCTGCTTCTTTCCATCGAGCCCACTGTCGCCTTTGCCATGGCCTCTAACTGGTCTTCTAATCCCATTGCTTCTCTCTAGTCCACTCCCGCACCATCTGGGTGACTTTATAAAGTCATTCTCATTGCCTTTAAAATAAAGTCCATGTTCCTTACTAAGGCTTTTAAAACCTATGTGACCCAGCACCTGTTTAAGTCAGGCCTCTTCCCCTCTCCTCCTAAACCCAACACACAGCTGGTCACCAGTGGTTTCGGGAACACTGAACTGCTTCCCTCTTCATTCAGCTTAAAACATGGCTTTCCTTTCTTCTTCTGGTGGATGCCTACTCATCTTGCATATCTCAGGTGGTTCCTCGCTTCTCTGCAGAAGTCTCCTCCAACCCTCCCCATCTGGATTAGATGCCCTCTTTGTTCTCCCATAATATCCTGTATCTGCCCTATCAAGGCACATATCTCACTGATTTGCAACTATCTCTTGGCTTGTCTGTATGCCCTTTCAGACTGAAATGATGTTTGCTCATCATTAGGTCCATAGCATGTAGCAACAAATACTTAGAACATTTATTGAATAAACAATGAATGACTGAATCCCTTTACCACCTTTCAGCACAGAAGAAGGTCTTTTCTGGACTGTGACCTCAGTGACTACTTAGAACATTAGCAGAGGCTCAGTGGTGTTTTTCTCCATGCTACAAGCGGGCCGCATGAAAGGGGATGGCTGTGTCCTGTCCTATAGACCAGTCTGCCAATCTTTCCCTGCTTCACAGCCATCCCTACTTCTTTTTCCCTCCTCTTCCTGGCTTCCTCCTGCTCTGTGACCTTCAAGTCAAATTAGCTTAGTTTTGTATGAGCTTAGTTTTATTTTTCACAGTGGCAGCTACTCATCTCCTCATTAGTAAGAGACACCATTGTAATCCAAAGCTTTGTACCTTTTCAAATAGAATATGTAAATGAATATTTGGTGTTAGCTCGCTGTTGATACCAACATCTCCAATACTTTAGTGGTAGGGAAAAAAAGGAGTTGGCAAAAGTAGATAAGAATGTATGGTTCCCAGTCTTCCTCTCAAGAAGTTTGGGTTCCTTCTTCAAGATGTGAACCTGAATTAAATCTGAATTAGCAACATGACACCATCTGGGGATAGATTAGGTTTTGTAGAGTCTTAGGAATTTGTAATCTGGGGATCTTTTTAAAGTAAAAGATACACAATTTTAAGTTGAGGGCACTGTAAATCAACCATTATTAGGTAAATTTGTTCTCCTTTCTATCTTAATTTTTATAATTGGAGAAACAGAGGCCCAGAGTAATAAGTCCATTTGTGATTTGGCTTGAGGACTAACAGCTGATCTAACCATTCCTTCTGGAAGACCTGCTGCTCATTATGGAGTTAGATAAATCCTCAGTACCACATTTCATTTATACAGGCCAAGCCAGAAGGGTAAAAACATAGGTGAAAAAAAGGTGTTTTTTAATGAATTCAGGCTCTGCAACAGCAATGAGCTTCTTGGTCTGATGGGAAGAGCCGTAGGCTGGGAGTTGGGAGGGGCAGTTCTGTGGGATATTGTTCATACTATTCAGCACCTACAAAACTGACCTATTTATGCTGACTTTGAAACAAATTAATCTTGAGTCAGTTAACATGCTTCTACTCCACATTAATAGGGAAAAAAGCAGATTCTAAACGTGAGGTTGAACAATGTAGACAGCTATCCAATTTTATAAGAACAGGAAGCAAGAGCCATCATTCCACTGAAGCATCCTACAGCCGCAGCCCTGCAGTGGCAGAAGGCCCTTTCTCGAGCCCCACCTCCCAGCCTTGAAGCCATCAGAGGCCTCGTGCCTGATTTCCCTCCATCTGCCTCACTTCTTTAAAGACACCTGGATCAATCTGTGCCTGTTTGTGGCCACTTTCACCTCTTGACCCTTCCCTGTCATCAACAAGCAGGAATAATAATGTACTGAGGTCACACAATTTAAAAATTCATTCCCAGCTGTGTGCCTTGAAGGACATCCTTCTTCCAGGTCCCTAATTTATATAGCTAAAAGCTGCACTTCATATTTTTAAAGGCCCTTTGAAGCTCCACAGTCTGCACGTGCTAAGTAAAGTTATAATAAAAAAAACAAAGGACATTCACTTATGTGTTAGGAGTGGGCTTATTTATTTATTTATTTTTGTTACTTATGTCATAGATCCAGTTCACAAGGGTCATGTTGCTATGCCTGCAGCACTTTTTACATTAGAGAAGGATTTCGATGAAAAGAAAGACTGCATGCTGCCATGAGGGATGGGCATGAGCCCTGGTGCCAGCATGCACTGGCTGCTGGCTGTTTAGACGTGAACAAGGCCTGTGACAAAAAGAACTGTGCTTGGCAGTGAACGCCTCAACGAGGTGCTGACCAAGTGCAGTGGGAGCAGATTCGTCACACTGTGCTCTCTGAAGGGCTGGAGGGAGAGGCCAGTTATGTGGATTCAGGGCAGGACCTAAAGATACCAGGTAGGAGCAGGTAGGTTTGGCACTGAGGATAGGGGGTTTGTTTGGGAAAGACTCACTGAGACCTTGAGGCAGAATCATAGAGCATTTTTATATGCTCTCCTGGGATGGGATAGACAGGATTTAGTACACAATGGTACTCAATAAAGGGCAGATTCCCTCCTGACTGGTGTCAGGTGTGCCTAGACTGTGGGTCATGGGACTCAATGCCATTCCACTGTTCACCCACCGCTAGGCCCTGGCTGCCTAGGGCAGCTCAGTCATGTTCACAATGGTTTCCCTTGATGCACCCCAGGCTAGGTCACCTGCAGAGTCAATGTTAGACTATTGTTAGGTCAGTTGTATTTGCTAAAATAACCTGTTTAGCTTTAAAACAACTTGTACAATCATGGGCCTCTCCCGCAACTGGATTCACAGCTCTGAAAGGGGTTCTTGTGCAGGCAACCTCTACCCTGGAAGGCCCAGGACAGGAGATGAGGTCGCCTCCTGCTTTTCCCAGTCTGGCTGCCAGCCCTGTGGTTGTAGCTGGCACTGTGAGTGAGGCTGGGCCTGCTGAAGTCCCCGAGTAAGCTGAACACCTCAGTACTTGAGGCCCATCAAGACCATGTAGGCGGTAGGGGTGGAGAACAAATGGGCATTTAATAGGCCTCCCTACCCTTTGCTTTGCTGAGGGTTAAGAATGGATTCGCTGGAGAGGCAGAAGGGCAGAGCTGGAAGAGTCCAGTTGCTGCCAACCCAGATGCTCTTCTGTATAGAAAGCCCCTTCCTAACCAGGTCAGCTCTGGGGCTGCATGCTTGCTTCGGGCCCTCCCACCAGCCAGGGGAATAAGGAGCCAGGCTGGGGCAGGCCCTGCTTTTTGGCCCTACCGGTACAAGGCTGGGAATCTTAATATTGGTTATCTGGGCATTTGTGTGCCAAACACCAACATTATATTTATTTTAATAACAGCTGAACCCATGGGGTAGATACTTCCTGTAGCAGAGCCCCCTGTTTAGAGAAAAGAAAGCAGGTGCAGAGAGGTTGTGTCCAAGACCACATGGCCAGTAAGTACACAGCCAGGATATGAGGCCAGGTCTGTCCAACTTGAACTGGAGCCCTTCACCTCAACAGAACTCAGAAGATGGATATGCTATGTAATTGTGAGCAAAT